>CAVMKG010000769.1:0-2500 GCA_963682025.1 Cordilura impudica
TATAAATTAAAAATCAAAAATTAAAAATTAAAAATTAAATATTAAAAATTAAAATTTAAAAATTAAAAATTAAAAATTAAAAATTAAAAATTAAAAATTAAAAATTAAAAATTAAAAATTAAAACTTAAAAATTAAAAATTAAAAATTAAAAATTAAAAATTAAAAATTAAAAATTAAAAATTAAAAATTAAAAATTAAAAATTAAAAATTAAAAATTAAAAATTAAAAGTTAAAAATTAAAAATTAAAAATTAAAAATTAAAAATTAAAAATTAAAAATTAAAAATTAAAAATTAAAAATTAAAAATTAAAAATTAAAAATTAAAAATTAAAAATTAAAAATTAAAAATTAAAAATTAAAAATTAAAAATTAAAAATTAAAAATTAAAAATTAAAAATTAAAAATTAAAAATTAAAAACTAAAAATTAAAAATTAAAAATTAAAAATTAAAAATTAAAAATTTAAAATTAAAAATTAAAAATTAAAAATTAAAAATTAAAAATTAAAAATTAAAAATTAAAAATTAAAAATTAAAAATTAAAAATTAAAAATTAAAAATTAAAAATTAAAAATTAAAAATTAAAAATTAAAAATTAAAAATTAAAAATTAAAAATTAAAAATTAAAAATTAAAAATTAAAAATTAAAAATTAAAAATTAAAAATTAAAAATTAAAAATTAAAAATTAAAAATTAAAAATTAAAAATTAAAAATTAAAAATTAAAAATTAAAAATTAAAAATTAAAAATTAAAAATTAAAAATTAAAAATTAAAAATTAAAAATTAAAAATTAAAAATTAAAAATTAAAAATTAAAAATTAAAAATTAAAAATTAAAAATTAAAAATTAAAAATTAAAAATTAAAAATTAAAAATTAAAAATTAAAAATTAAAAATTAAAAATTAAAAATTAAAAATTAAAAATTAAAAACTAAAAATTAAAAATTAAAAATTAAAAATTAAAAATTTAAAATTAAAAATTAAAAATTAAAAATTAAAATTTAAAAATTAAAAATTAAAAATTAACAAGTAAGAAAATTATAGTCGGTCTAGACCGACTATACGATACCCTATACCATGCGTTTAGAAACCCTATCTCTTAGGCCCAACTAACTGGACATAGAAAATAAGCAAAAACCAAATTTGAGTGGGATTTTTATTAATTTTTTTGGCTGCAGATATAAAAAAGTTCATATCGGATGCTATATCTATAAAGGGGCTAGGTTCAAAAATGGACCGATCCTGATCATGTTTGGTAAAGTCTCTTGTATTTTGCAAAAATATTTACAAACAATTTTTAATTTTTAATTTTTAATTTTTAATTTTTAATTTTCAATTTTGAATTTTGAATTTTTAATTTTTAATTTTTAATTTTTAATTTTTAATTTTTAATTTTTAATTTTAAATTTTAAATTTTTAATTTTTAATTTTTAATTTTTAATTTTTAATTTTTAATTTTTAATTTTTAATTTTTAATTTTTAATTTTTAATTTTTAATTTTTAATTTTTAATTTTTAATTTTTAATTTTTAATTTTAAATTTTAAATTTTTAATTTTTAATTTTAAATTTTTAATTTTTAATTTTAAATTTTTATTTTTAATCTTTAATTTTTAATTTTTAATTTTTAATTTTTTATTTTTAATTTTTAATTTTTAATTTTTAATTTTTAATTTTTAATTTTTAATTTTTAATTTTTAATTTTTAATTTTTAATTTTTAATTTTTAATTTTAAATTTTTGATTTTTAATTTTTTATTTTAAATTTTTAATTTTTAATTTTTAAATTTAAATTTTTAATTTTTAATTTTAAATTTTCAATTTTGAATTTTGAATTTTGAATTTTTAATTTTTAATTTTTAATTTTTAATTTTTAATTTTTTTTTTAATTTTTAATTTTTATTTTTTAATTTCTAATTTTTAATTTTTATTTTTTAATAATGTAATTTCTAATTATCAATTTTTAATTTTTAATTTTTAATTTTTAATTTTTAATTTTTAATTTTTAATTTTTAATTTTTAATTTTTAATTTTTAATTTTTAATTTTTAATTCTTAATTCTAAATTTATAATTTTTAATTTTTTATATATAATTTTTAATCTTAATTTTTAATTTTTAATTTTTAATTTTTAATTTTTAATTTTTAATTTTTAATTTTTAATTTTTAATTTTTAATTTTTAATTTTTAATTTTTAATTTTTAATTTTTAATTTTTAATTTTTAATTTTTAATTTTTAATTTTTAATTTTTAATTTTTATTTTTAATTTTTAATTTTTAATTTTTAATTTTTAATTTTTAATTTTGAATTTTCAATTTTGAATTTTGAATTTTTAATTTTTAATTTTTTTTTAATTTTTAATTTTTATTTTTTAATTTCTAATTTTTAATTTTTAATTTTTAATTTTTATTTTTTAATAATCTAATTTCTAATTATTTATTTTTATTTTAAATTTTTAATTTTTAATTCTTAATTCTAAATTTATAATTTTTAATTTTTTATAT
>CAVMKG010000769.1:7500-20000 GCA_963682025.1 Cordilura impudica
TTTTTAATTTTAAATTTTAAATTTTTATTTTTAATCATTAATTTTTAATTTTTAATTTTTAATTTTTTATTTTTAATTTTTAATTTTTAATTTTTAATTTTTAATTTTTAATTTTTAATTTTTAATTTTTAATTTTTAATTTTTAATTTTTGATTTTTAATTTTTTATTTTAAATTTTAAATTTTTAATTTTTAATCTTAAATTTTTAATTTTTAATTTTAAATTTTTATTTTTAATTTTTAATCTTTAATTTTAAATTTTTTATTTTTAATTTTAAATTTTTATTTTTAATTTTTAATCTTTAATTTTTAATTTTTTATTTTTTAATTTTTAATTTTTAATTTTTAATTTTTAATTTTTAATTTTTAATTTTTAATTTTTAATTTTTAATTTTTAATTTTTAATTTTTAATTTTTAATTTTTAATTTTTAATTTTTAATTTTTAATTTTTAATTTTTAATTTTTAATTTTTAATTTTTAATTTTTAATTTTTAATTTTTAATTTTTAATTTTTAATTTTTAATTTTTAATTTTTAATTTCAATTTTTAATTTTTATTTTTAATTTTTAATTTATAATTTATAATTTATAATTTTTAATTTTTAATTTTTAATTTTTAATTTTTAATTTTTAATTTTAGTTTTTAATTTTTAATTTTTAATTTATAATTTATAACTTTTAATTTTTAATTTTTAATTTTTAAATTTAATATTAATTTTTAATTTTTTATTTTTAATTTTTAATTTTTAAATTTTATTTTTTAATTTTTAATTTTGAATTTTCAATTTTTAATTTTTAGTTTTTATTTTTTAATTTCTAATTTTTGATTTTTAATTTTTAATTTTTAATTTTTAATTTTTAATTTTTAATTTTTAATTTTTAATTTTTAATTTTTAATTTTTAGTTTTTAATTTTTAATTTTTAATTTTTAATTTTTAATTTTTAATTTTTAATTTTTAATTTTTAATTTTTAATTTTTAATTTTTAATTTTTAATTTTTAATTTTTTGTTTTTAATTTTTAATTTTTAATTTTTAATTTTTAATTTTTAATTTTTAATTTTT
Organism: Cordilura impudica; assembly: GCA_963682025.1. NCBI lineage: Eukaryota > Metazoa > Arthropoda > Insecta > Diptera > Scathophagidae > Cordilura > Cordilura impudica. The sequence continues at coordinate 8,563 of CAVMKG010000769.1, forward strand.
AATTTTTAATTTTTAATTTTTAATTTTTAATTTTTAATTTTTAATTTTTAATTTTTAATTTTTAATTTTTAATTTTTAATTTTTAATTTTTAATTTTTAATTTTTAATTTTTAATTTTTAATTTTTAATTTTTAATTTTTAATTTTTAATTTTTAATTTTTAATTTTTAATTTTTAATTTTTAATTTTTTATTTTTAATTTTTAATTTTTAATTTTTAATTTTTAATTTTTAATTTTTAATTTTTTAATTTTTAATTTTTAATTTTTAATTTTTAATTTTTAATTTTTAATTTTTAATTTTTAATTTTTAATTTTTAACTTTTAATTTTTAATTTTTAATTTTTAAGTTTTAATTTTTAATTTTTAATTTTTAATTTTTAATTTTTAATTTTTAATTTTTAATTTTTAATTTTTAATTTTTAATTTTTAATTTTTAATTTTTAATTTTTAATTTTTAATTTTTAATTTTTAATTTTTAATTTTTAGTTTTAAATTTTTTATTTTTAATTTTAAATTTTTATTTTTAATTTTTAATCTTTAATTTTTAATTTTTAATTTTTAATTTTTAATTTTTAATTTTTAATTTTTAATTTTTAATTTTTAATTTTTAATTTTTAATTTTTAATTTTTAATTTTTAATTTTTAATTTTTAATTTTTAATTTTTAATTTTTAATTTTTAATTTTTAATTTTTAATTTTTAATTTTTAATTTTTAATTTTTAGTTTTTAATTTTTAATTTATAATTTTTAATTTTTAATTTTTAATTTTTAATTTTTAATTTTTTATTTTTAATTTTTAAATTTTTATTATTTAATTTTTAATTTTGAATTTTCAATTTTGAATTTAGAATTTTTAATTTTTAATTTTTTTTTTAATTTTTAATTTTTATTTTTTAATTTCTAATTTTTAACTATTAATTTTTAATTTTTAATTTTTAATTTTTAATCTTTAATTTTTAATTTTTAATTCTTAATTTTTAATTTTTAATTTTTTTATATATAATTTTTAATCTTTAATTTTTAATTTTTAATTTTTTATTTTTAATTTTTAATTTTTAATTTTTAATTTTTAATTTTTAATTTTTAATTTTTAATTTTTAATTTTTAATTTTTAATTTTTAATTTTTGATTTTTAATTTTTAATTTTTAATTTTTAATTTTTAATTTTTAATTTTTAATTTTTAATTTTAAATTTTTAGTTTTTAATTTTAAATTTTTATTTTTAATTTTTAATCTTTAATTTTGAATTTTTAATTTTTATTTTTAATTTTTAATTTTTAATTTTTAATTTTTAATTTTTAATTTTTAATTTTTAATTTTTAATTTTTAATTTTTAATTTTTAATTTTTGTTTTTTAATTTTTAATTTTTAATTTTTAATTTTTAATTTTTAATTTTTAATTTTTAATTTTTAATTTTTAATTTTTAATTTTTAATTTTTAATTTTTAATTTTTAATTTTTAATTTTTAATTTTTAATTTTTAATTTTTAATTTTTAATTTTTAATTTTTAATTTTTAATTTTTAATTTTTAATTTTTAATTTTTAATTTTTAATTTTTAATTTTTTATTTTTAATTTTTAATTTTTAATTTTTAATTTTTAATTTTTAATTTTTAATTTTTAATTTTTAATTTTTAATTTTTAATTTTTAATTTTTTATTTTTAATTTTTAATTTTTAATTTTTAATTTTTAATTTTTAATTTTTAATTTTTAGTTTTTAATTTTTAATTTTTAATTTTTAATTTTTAATTTTTAATTTTTAATTTTTAATTTTTAATTTTTAATTTTTAATTTTTAATTTTTAACTTTTAATTTTTAATTTTTAATTTTTAAGTTTTAATTTTTAATTTTTAATTTTTAATTTTTAATTTTTAATTTTTAATTTTTAATTTTTAATTTTTAATTTTTAATATTTAATTCTTAATTTTTAATTTTTAATTTTTAGTTTTAAATTTTTTATTTTTAATTTTAAATTTTAATTTTTAATTTTTAATCTTTAATTTTTAATTTTTAATTTTTAATTTTTAATTTTTAATTTTTAATTTTTAATTTTTAATTTCTAATCTTTAATTTTTAATTTTTAATTATTAATTTTTAATTTTTAATTTTTAATTTTTAATTTTTAATTTTTAATTTTTAATTTTTAATTTTTAATTTTTAATTTTTAATTTTTAATTTTTAATTTTTAATTTTTAATTTTTAATTTTTAATTTTTAATTTTTAATTTTTAATTTTTAATTTTTAATTTTTAATTTTTAATTTTTAATTTTTAATTTTTAATTTTTAATTTTTAATTTTTAATTTTTAATTTTTAATTTTTAATTTTTAATTTTTAATTTTTAATTTTTAATTTTTAATTTTTAATTTTTAATTTTTAATTTTTAATTTTTAATTTTTAATTTTTAATTTTTAATTTTTAATTTTTAATTTTTAATTTTTAATTTTTAATTTTTAATTTTTAATTTTTAATTTCAATTTTTAATTTTTATTTTTAATTTTTAATTTTTAATTTATAATTTTTAATTTTTAATTTTTAATTTTTAATTTTAGTTTTTAATTTTTAATTTTTAATTTATAATTTATAATTTTTAATTTTTAATTTTTAATTTTTAATTTTTAATTTTTAAATTTAATATTAATTTTTAATTTTTTATTTTTAATTTTTAATTTTTAAATTTTATTTTTTAATTTTTAATTTTGAATTTTCAATTTTTAATTTTTAATTTTTAATTTTTATTTTTTAATTTCTAATTTTTGATTTTTAATTTTTAATTTTTAATTTTTAATTTTTAATTTTTAATTTTTAATTTTTAATTTTTAATTTTTAATTTTTAATTTTTAATTTTTAATTTTTAATTTTTAATTTTTAATTTTTAATTTTTAATTTTTAATTTTTAATTTTTAATTTTTAATTTTTAATTTTTAATTTTTAATTTTTAATTTTTAATTTTAATTTTTAATTTTTAATTTTTAATTTTTATTTTTTAATTTTTAATTTTTAATTTTTAATTTTTAATTTTTAATTTTTAATTTTTAATTTTTAATTTTATTTTTAATTTTTAATTTTTAATTTTTAATTTTTAATTTTTAATTTTTAATTTTTAATTTTTAATTTTTAATTTTTAATTTTTAATTTTTAATTTTTAATTTTTAATTTTTAATTTTTAGTTTTTAATTTTTAATTTTTAATTTTTAATTTTTAATTTTTAATTTTTAATTTTTAATTTTTAATTTTTTGTTTTTAATTTTTAATTTTTAATTTTAAATTTTTTATTTTTAATTTTTAATTTTTAATTTTTAATTTTTAATTTTTAATTTTTAATTTTTAATTTTTAATTTTTAATTTTTAATTTTTAATTTTTAATTTTTAATTTTTAATTTTTAATTCTTAATTTTTAATTTTTAATTTTTAATTTTTAATTTTTAATTTTTAATTTTTAATTTTTAATTTTTAATTTTTAATTTTTAATTTTTAATTTTTAATTTTTAATTTTTAATTTTTAATTTTTAATTTTTAATTTTTAATTTTTAATTTTTAATTTTTAATTTTTAATTTTTAATTTTTAATTTTTAATTTTTAATTTTAAAATTTTAATTTTTAATTTTTTATTTTTAATTTTTAATTTTTAATTTTTAATTTTTAATTTTTAATTTTTAATTTTTTAATTTTTAATTTTTAATTTTTAAATTTTAATTTTTAATTTTTTATTTTTAATTTTTAAATTTTTATTATTTAATTTTTAATTTTGAATTTTCAATTTTGAATTTTGAATTTTTAATTTTTAATTTTTAATTTTTTTTTTAATTTTTAATTTTTATTTTTTAATTTCTAATTTTTAATTATTAATTTTTAATTTTTAATTTTTAATTTTTAATTTTTAATCTTTAATTTTTAATTTTTAATTCTTAATTTTTAATTTTTAATTTTTTTATATATAATTTTTAATCTTTAATTTTTAATTTTTAATTTTTTATTTTTAATTTTTAATTTTTAATTTTTAATTTTTAATTTTTAATTTTTAATTTTTAATTTTAAATTTTTAGTTTTTAATTTTAAATTTTTATTTTTAATTTTTAATCTTTAATTTTGAATTTTTAATTTTTATTTTTAATTTTTAATTTTTAATTTTTAATTTTTAATTTTTGTTTTTTAATTTTTAATTTTTAATTTTTAATTTTTTAATTTTTAATTTTTAATTTTTAATTTTTAATTTTTTATTTTTAATTTTTAATTTTTAATTTTTGATTTTTAATTTTTAATTTTTAATTTTTAATTTTTAATTTTTAATTTTTAATTTTTAATTTTTAATTTTTAATTTTTATATTTAATTTTTAATTTTTAATTTTTAATTTTTGATTTTAAATTTTTAATTTTTAATTGTAATTTTTTATTTTTTAATTTTAAATTTTTATTTTTAATTTTTAATCTTTAATTTTTAATTTTTAATTTTTAATTTTTAATTTTTAATTTTTAATTTTTAATTTTTAATTTTTAATTTTTAATTTTTAATTTTTAATTTTTAATTTTTAATTTTTAATTTTTAATATTTAATTCTTAATTTTTAATTTTTAATTTTTAGTTTTAAATTTTTTATTTTTAATTTTAAATTTTTATTTTTAATTTTTAATCTTTAATTTTTAATTTTTAATTTTTAATTTTTAATTTTTAATTTTTAATTTTTAATTTTTAATTTTTAATTTTTAATTTTTAATTTTTAATTTTTAATTTTTAATTTTTAATTTCTAATCTTTAATTTTTAATTTTTAATTATTAATTTTTAATTTTTAATTTTTAATTTTTAATTTTTAATTTTTAATTTTTAATTTTTAATTTTTAATTTTTAATTTTTAATTTTTAATTTTTAATTTTTAATTTTTAATTTTTAATTTTTAATTTTTAATTTTTAATTTTTAATTTTTAATTTTTAATTTTTAATTTTTAATTTTTAATTTTTAATTTTTAATTTTTAATTTTTAATTTTTAATTTTTAATTTTTAATTTTTAATTTTTAATTTTTAATTTTTGATTTTTAATTTCAATTTTTAATTTTTATTTTTAATTTTTAATTTTTAATTTTTAATTTATAATTTTTAATTTTTAATTTTTAATTTTTAATTTTTAATTTTAGTTTTTAATTTTTAATTTTTAATTTATAATTTATAATTTATAATTTTTAATTTTTAATTTTTAATTTCTAATTTTTAAATTTAATATTAATTTTTAATTTTTTATTTTTAATTTTTAATTTTTAAATTTTATTTTTTAATTTTTAATTTTGAATTTTCAATTTTTAATTTTTAATTTTTAATTTTTATTTTTTAATTTCTAATTTTTGATTTTTAATTTTTAATTTTTAATTTTTAATTTTTAATTTTTAATTTTTAATTTTTAATTTTTAATTTTTAATTTTTAATTTTTAATTTTTAATTTTTAATTTTTAATTTTTAATTTTTAATTTTTAATTTTTAATTTTTAATTTTAATTTTTAATTTTTAATTTTTAATTTTTAATTTTTATTTTTTAATTTTTAATTTTTAATTTTTGATTTTTAATATTTAATTTTTAATTTTTAATTTTTAATTTTTAATTTTTAATTTTTAATTTTTAATTTTTAATTTTTAATTTTTAATTTTTAATTTTTAATTTTTAATTTTTAATTTTTAATTTTTAATTTTTAATTTTTAATTTTTAATTTTTAATTTTTAATTTTTAATTTTTAATTTTTAATTTTTAATTTTTAATTTTTAATTTTTAATTTTTAATTTTTAATTTTTAATTTTTAATTTTTAATTTTTAATTTTTAATTTTTAATTTTTAATTTTTAATTTTTAATTTCAATTTTTAATTTTTATTTTTAATTTTTAATTTTTAATTTATAATTTTTAATTTTTAATTTTTAATTTTTAATTTTTAATTTTTAATTTTAGTTTTTAATTTTTAATTTTTAATTTATAATTTATAATTTTTAATTTTTAATTTTTAATTTTTAATTTTTAATTTTTAATTTTTAATTTTTAAATTTAATATTAATTTTTAATTTTTTATTTTTAATTTTTAATTTTTAATTGTAATTTTTTATTTTTAATTTTAAATTTTTATTTTTAATTTTTAATCTTTAATTTTTAATTTTTAATTTTTAATTTTTAATTTTTAATTTTTAATTTTTAATTTTTAATTTTTAATTTTTAATTTTTAATTTTTAATTTTTAATTTTTAATATTTAATTCTTAATTTTTAATTTTTAATTTTTAGTTTTAAATTTTTTATTTTTAATTTTAAATTTTTATTTTTAATTTTTAATCTTTAATTTTTAATTTTTAATTTTTAATTTTTAATTTCTAATCTTTAATTTTTAATTTTTAATTATTAATTTTTAATTTTTAATTTTTAATTTTTAATTTTTAATTTTTAATTTTTAATTTTTAATTTTTAATTTTTAATTTTTAATTTTTAATTTTTAATTTTTAATTTTTAATTTTTAATTTTTAATTTTTAATTTTTAATTTTTAATTTTTAATTTTTAATTTTTAATTTTTAATTTTTAATTTTTAATTTTTAATTTTTAATTTTTAATTTCAATTTTTAATTTTTATTTTTAATTTTTAATTTTTAATTTTTAATTTATAATTTTTAATTTTTAATTTTTAATTTTTAATTTTTAATTTTAGTTTTTAATTTTTAATTTTTAATTTATAATTTATAATTTTTAATTTTTAATTTTTAATTTTTAATTTTTAATTTTTAAATTTAATATTAATTTTTAATTTTTTATTTTTAATTTTTAATTTTTAAATTTTATTTTTTAATTTTTAATTTTGAATTTTCAATTTTTAATTTTTAATTTTTAATTTTTATTTTTTAATTTCTAATTTTTGATTTTTAATTTTTAATTTTTAATTTTTAATTTTTAATTTTTAATTTTTAATTTTTAATTTTTAATTTTTAATTTTTAATTTTTAATTTTTAATTTTTAATTTTTAATTTTTAATTTTTAATTTTTAATTTTTAATTTTTAATTTTTAATTTTTAATTTTTAATTTTTAATTTTTAATTTTTAATTTTTATTTTTAATTTTTAATTTTTAATTTTTAATTTTTAATTTTTAATTTTTAATTTTTAATTTTTAATTTTTAATTTTTAATTTTTAATTTTTAATTTTTAATTTTTAATTTCAATTTTTAATTTTTATTTTTAATTTTTAATTTTTAATTTTTAATTTATAATTTTTAATTTTTAATTTTTAATTTTTAATTTTAGTTTTTAATTTTTAATTTTTAATTTATAATTTATAATTTTTAATTTTTAATTTTTAATTTTTAATTTTTAATTTTTAATTTTTAAATTTAATATTAATTTTTAATTTTTTATTTTTAATTTTTAATTTTTAAATTTTATTTTTTAATTTTTAATTTTGAATTTTCAATTTTTAATTTTTAATTTTTAATTTTTATTTTTTAATTTCTAATTTTTGATTTTTAATTTTTAATTTTTAATTTTTAATTTTTAATTTTTAATTTTTAATTTTTAATTTTTAATTTTTAATTTTTAATTTTTAATTTTTAATTTTTATTTTTAATTTTTAATTTTTAATTTTTAATTTTTAATTTTTAATTTTTAATTTTTAATTTTTAATTTTAATTTTTAATTTTTAATTTTTAATTTTTAATTTTTATTTTTTAATTTTTAATTTTTAATTTTTGATTTTTAATATTTAATTTTTAATTTTTAATTTTTAATTTTTAATTTTTAATTTTTAATTTTTAATTTTTAATTTTTAATTTTTAATTTTTAATTTTTAATTTTTAATTTTTAATTTTTAATTTTTAATTTTTAATTTTTAATTTTTAATTTCTAATCTTTAATTTTTAATTTTTAATTTTTAATTTTTAATTTTTAATTTTTAATTTTTAATTTTTAATTTTTAATTTTTAATTTTTAATTTTTAATTTTTAATTTTTAATTTTTAATTTTTAATTTTTAATTTTTAATTTTTAATTTTTAATTTTTAATTTTTAATTTTTAATTTTTAATTTTTAATTTTTAATTTTTAATTTTTAATTTTTAATTTTTAATTTTTAATTTTTAATTTTTAATTTTTAATTTTTAATTTTTAATTTTTAATTTTTAATTTTTAATTTTTAATTTTTAATTTTTAATTTTTAATTTTTAATTTTTAATTTTTAATTTTTAATTTTTAATTTTTAATTTTTAATTTTTAATTTTTATTTTTAATTTTTAATTTTTAATTTTTAATTTATAATTTTTAATTTTTAATTTTTAATTTTTAATTTTTAATTTTAGTTTTTAATTTTTAATTTTTAATTTATAATTTATAATTTTTAATTTATAATTTTTAATTTTTAATTTTTAATTTTTAATTTTTAAATTTAATATTAATTTTTAATTTTTTATTTTTAATTTTTAATTTTTAAATTTTATTTTTTAATTTTTAATTTTGAATTTTCAATTTTTAATTTTTAATTTTTATTTTTTAATTTCTAATTTTTGATTTTTAATTTTTAATTTTTAATTTTTAATTTTTAATTTTTAATTTTTAATTTTTAATTTTTAATTTTTAATTTTTAATTTTTAATTTTTAATTTTTAATTTTTAATTTTTAATTTTTAATTTTTAATTTTTAATTTTTAATTTTTAATTTTTAATTTTTAATTTTTAATTTTAATTTTTAATTTTTAATTTTTAATTTTTAATTTTTAATTTTTATTTTTTAATTTTTAATTTTTAATTTTTGATTTTTAATATTTAATTTTTAATTTTTAATTTTTAATTTTTAATTTTTAATTTTTAATTTTTAATTTTTAATTTTTAATTTTTAATTTTTAATTTTTAATTTTTAATTTTTAATTTTTAATTTTTAATTTTTAATTTTTAATTTTTAATTTTTAATTTTTAATTTTTAATTTTTAATTTTTAATTTTTAATTTTTAATTTTTAATTTTTAATTTTTAATTTTTAATTTTTAATTTTTAATTTTTAATTTTTAATTTTTTGTTTTTAATTTTTAATTTTTAATTTTAAATTTTTTATTTTTAATTTTTAATTTTTAATTTTTAATTTTTAATTTTTAATTTTTAATTTTTAATTTTTAATTTTTAATTTTTAATTTTTAATTTTTAATTTTTAATTTTTAATTTTTAATTTTTAATTTTTAATTTTTAATTTTTAATTTTTAATTTTTAATTTTTAATTTTTAATTTTTAATTTTTAATTTTTAATTTTTAATTTTTAATTTTTAATTTTTAATTTTTAATTTTTAATTTTTAATTTTTAATTTTTAATTTTTAATTTTTAATTTTTAATTTTTAATTTTTAATTTTTAATTTTAAAATTTTAATTTTTAATTTTTTATTTTTAATTTTTAATTTTTAATTTTTAATTTTTAATTTTTAATTTTTAATTTTTTAATTTTTAATTTTTAATTTTTAAATTTTAATTTTTAATTTTTTATTTTTAATTTTTAAATTTTTATTATTTAATTTTAATTTTGAATTTTCAATTTTGAATTTTGAATTTTTAATTTTTAATTTTTTTTTTAATTTTTAATTTTTATTTTTTAATTTCTAATTTTTAATTATTAATTTTTAATTTTTAATTTTTAATCTTTAATTTTTAATTTTTAATTCTTAATTTTTAATTTTTAATTTTTTTATATATAATTTTTAATCTTTAATTTTTAATTTTTAATTTTTTATTTTTAATTTTTAATTTTTAATTTTTAATTTTTAATTTTTAATTTTTAATTTTTAATTTTTAATTTTAAATTTTTAGTTTTTAATTTTAAATTTTTATTTTTAATTTTTAATCTTTAATTTTGAATTTTTAATTTTTATTTTTAATTTTTAATTTTTAATTTTTAATTTTTAATTTTTGTTTTTTAATTTTTAATTTTTAATTTTTAATTTTTAATTTTTAATTTTTAATTTTTAATTTTTAATTTTTAATTTTTAATTTTTAATTTTTAATTTTTAATTTTTTATTTTTAATTTTTAATTTTTAATTTTTAATCTTTAATTTTTAATTTTTAATTTTTAATTTTTAATTTTTAATTTTTAATTTTTAATTTTTAATTTTTAATTTTTAATTTTTAATTTTTAATTTTTAATTTTTAATTTTTAATTTTTAATTTTTAATTTTTAATTTTTAATTTTTAATTTTTAATTTTTAATTTTTTATTTTTAATTTTTAATTTTTAATTTTTGATTTTTAATTTTTAATTTTTAATTTTTAATTTTTAATTTTTAATTTTTAATTTTTAATTTTTAATTTTTAATTTTTAATTTTTAATTTTTAATTTTTAATATTTAATTTTTAATTTTTAATTTTTAATTTTTGATTTTAAATTTTTAATTTTTAATTGTAATTTTTTATTTTTAATTTTAAATTTTTATTTTTAATTTTTAATCTTTAATTTTTAATTTTTACTTTTTAATTTTTAATTTTTAATTTTTAATTTTTAATTTTTAATTTTTAATTTTTAATTTTTAATTTTTAATTTTAATTTTAATTTTAATTTTTAATTTTTAATTTTTAATTTTTAATTTTTAATTTTTAATTTTTAATTTTTAATTTTTAATTTTTAATTTTTAATTTTTAATTTTTAATTTTTAATTTTTAATTTTTTAATTTTTAATTTTTAATTTTTAATATTTAATTTTTAATTTTTAATTTTTAATTTTTAATTTTTAATTTTTAATTTTTAATTTTTAATTTTTAATTTTTAATTTTTAATTTTTAATTTTTAATTTTTAATTTTTAATTTTTAATTTTTAATTTTGAATTTTCAATTTTGAATTTTTAATTTTCAATTTTGAATTTTAATTTTTAATTTTTATTTTTTAATTTTTTTTAATTTTTAATTTTTAATTTTTAATTTTTAATTTATAATTTTTAATTTTTATTTTTAATTTTTAATTTTTAATTTTTAATTTTTAATTTTTAATTTTTAATTTTTAATTTTTAATTTTTAATTTTTAATTTTGAATTTTCAATTTTGAATTTTAATTTTTAATTTTTTTTTAATTTTTAATTTTTATTTTTTAATTTCTAATTTTTAATTTTTAATTTTTATTTTTTAATATTCTAATTTCTAATTATTAGTTTTTAATTTTTAATTTTTAATTTTTAATTCTTAATTCTAAATTTATAATTTTTAATTTTTTTATTTTTAATTTTTAATTTTTAATTTTTAATTTTTAATTTGTAATTCTTAATTCAAAATTTTTAATTTTTAATTTTTAATTTGTAATTCTTAATTCTAAATTTATAATTTTAATTTTTATATATAATTTTTAATCTTAATTTTTAATTTTTAATTTTTAATTTTTAATTTTTAATTTTTAATTTTTAATTTTTAATTTTTAATTTTTAATTTTTAATTTTTAATTTTTAATTTTTAATTTTTAATTTTTAATTTTT
>CAVMKG010000770.1:0-63217 GCA_963682025.1 Cordilura impudica
ACTGCTCACATTCTACTAGTCAGTTAAAGATTTAAAAAGACTTGTGTAGTTTCGTAAACAAATTTATGAATTTATAAAAATTAATCATCTAAAATCGAATAAATAGCTTAAAATTCCAATAAATACCAATAAACTAATTTAAGATAATTTCATCATTTAACTTTTTAGAAAATTTAATATTTAATGTAAGCTGAGTGTGCAATTAAGCAATTGTGGCACAAATGTCTCACATATTTGCCTCCAGGTTTTATCTCCCCATTTTATAAAATGCAGTCGATTTCTTTTCGTTAGCAAAACCCCTTTTATCCATACGGGTGTTTCATGTCAAGTGATTCAACTTTTGAAACCGATGTCTTTCGCTCGGCATGAAATTTGCACCAAGGTTAGTCCTATTGGATAGTAGTTTGAGCACAAATTTTCAACAAGATCGGTCAATAATTCTCTGAGTTAGAGGGGTCCAAATTTGATATTATAGCCAAACAGGTGTTTTTTCTCATCCATGTAACTTATTACCTACTGTTCTTAGCAAAATTTGTCCCAAATAGTTTAAATAGCTATTTCTTCCTCTTTCGGAAAAAAACCTTAACAAAAATTTACTTTTTTTGCTAAATCAAAAATTTTTGGATTTAAAAAAAAAAAAGTCCGTTTTTTGGCTCAAAAGAAAGCTCGCTTAGTGCGATGCGAGTGGGATATCTATCAAAATAAATGTTTTGTAACTCAAGACAAAGCTTTTTCAATTTTTAGCATATGCACAATTTTGAATTTTTTCCTACTTGTGTGCGAGTAACAATAAAAAATAAAACTTAAACTGAGAAACTGGACAAATTAACCCTTCATACCCTCAATACTGTAATAACCGCAATATGTTAACCTCGTGAAAAAAAAATCACTTTTTTTCTATAGAAATGTTGAAAAATTGTTTTTTTATTTGTAATAATAATCAAATTAATATATAATAATAAGAACTAGCAGATTCCAGCCCTCGAAATTCGAGTGCAAATTCTAGGAGATTTTATTTTTTCATTAAATAAAGACCCTAAAGGTGTGCTAATGAATTATAGCCAATTCACAAATCAACACAAAAAACAAACTCATTTTTGTTACACACACATTAACAAATTTAATAAACACACACATAGCATTGTATAATTTTATGTATATGTTAGTAGCAACTTTAAATGCAATTTACTCAAAATAAAGGAAAAAATTTAAAAATCTGTAAGTTTGCAAAACGGCCATAAAGAAATACCTTTCAAATAATATACGTTTGGTCAAAATCAGGATAAAACGGTAGAACAAAACATCGATCACAAGAAATCGCCTAGCATATTAGTATTATAGATAATAAAAATAAAAAGATAAATCGTTTAATAAAATTTAATTTTAGTCGCATTAGATGCATTTATATCACAACTATTTTTATACTTTATTTATTGTAGCTGATGAAGTATTTAAGTTTTTTAAATTTTTGAATACCAAGCCTTTCATCTAGCTTATTTATCGCCTTAATTTGCTGTTTTTTCCAATCCTTTCTTGGCGTTACTAGGTTCAGCTGTTGATTTCGCTGCTGTTTTTTTTTTTTTTTTTTTTTTAAATCGAATTGAGTAGAGGCAGAAAACTTTTTCATATGATTTAACATTTCTATAGAAAAAATTAATTATTTCATGAGGTAAAAAAAAATTTTTTTTTGATTTAGCAAAAAAAATTTTTTAAGTTTTTTTCCGAAAGATTGTAGAAATAGCTATCTAAACTATTTAGGACAAACTTAGCTAAGAACAATAGGTAATAAGTTACGTGGATGAGAAAAACACCTGTTGGCCAAAATGTCAAAGCTATGAATGACTAGCACATATTTCGTGTCTTTATCATATTTTTCCGGAACTGTATAAGAAATGCTGATACTGATAGTTCGATTAAAATCTCATCAAAAACTGACTTTTTCTAGAGTGCTATTGATAGTTGTAGTATGTGCATTAAACAAAGATTATAGCGATGCTCTTTTCTTATTAAAATGAATTTTTCAAGTTTTAAAGTTATTTAAGTGTGAATTAAGGCTTATTTCGCTTCATGGATTGATCAAGCAGTGATGGCATAAAATACAATAGTTCACTAACCTTCAATCGGAGATAGTGGGTATGAAATCACTTTAAGTACTCAGTTTACTACACTACTTATATTGTTCAACAAAAAACAGCTGATTAACTATTTCATTCTCAATATTGCGTAAAAGTTTTCTTATATTTAACCACTGCATATGCTTCTCTATTCACCCAAATTTATTTTCTTTCATATTTTTCTGCCATTGGTATTCGTATATCTAATGTCAAATTTTTACTTAAATATATTATATGTGGATGTTAATACTTTTTAGAAGCAACTATTTGATGAATGAGCTGATAAAAATGTGTTATGTGTCACTTCGTGGAAATATGACGTCGCCCTAATGCCCGATGTTTCCAAAACTGTGAAGTATTTTAATAATATGTACCTCAAAATGATCGTTCCTAAAAGCTCACGAAAATCCATAATAATTTCTCTTACTAGAAATTATTTTGGACACTAAAAAATAACATCTAACAAGTTAGAGTTGGTCTATGGAAATTCTTCTTTTTGTTCGTGTTAAATCATAGATTGAGATGGGTTATTCAATGATCGACTAGCTTATTTTCAATTTGCTTTCCTGAGCCACCAGGACCCACGTTGTGAATCACCGTTTAAAGTTGATTGATTTAATTATCTTAATTAATTAATTATTAATTTTAATCAAAGATATAAACAAGTAAGAGTGTTCAATTCGGCTGTGCCGAATCTTTGATACTCTCCACACGTGCTCTACATACAATCTTATAAGTAAGGTTGGTAACACTAAGAGACAACAAATTCTAGACTTCAAAACGTTGTATGATGATGTTTAAAATTAATAAAATAATTTAAAAAGTTTCGCCATTTTCATGGTTTTTTAGCTGAAAGCAATTTTAAATGCAATGAGCATATATATAAATACATACTACATATTGGTTTATGTGTTTAAAAGCAATGCATACACATTTTTTTTGCTTGTTGAATTTTCGTTTTTTTTTTTTTTTTGTACATGTAAACACTCAAAACCACCAACAGGCAAACACAAATCTGTACACATCGGTTATACTCGTACATGTCTATATGCACCTTAGGACGGGTCGATTTAAAAATCGCCCAAGTGACAAGGAAAATCGTATTCTAGGGATCAAAATAAAAAACCTTGTCCGAGGAACCATACCTCTAAAACGAATTCTGGGGTCCTGAATTTTGACCTGTCTGTCTGTCTGTCTCACTTTGACCACTCCTTGACAATGCGTGACTATGAGTGACTCTGCGTGACTAGCCCAACATTAATCTGTAGTCACAACAAGACTACGGGCCAAGTTTCAGATCAATCGGATGAGGGGGAATGGGGTTGCCCCTTGGCAAACTGACAGGCAGACAGACAGGTCATAAGTCGGGACATCAGAATTCGTTTTAGAGGTATGGTTCCTTGGGTAAAGTTTCTTATTTTGATCCATAGAATATGGTTTTCCTTGTCACTTGAGTGATATTTTTTGCCTCCCTTCAAAACGATCCGCCCTAATGCTCATAAAAATTTTTCACTATCTTTTGTGGTTTTTTTCGATTTTAGATTATGACGTTTTTTTTAATTCGGCGATTATAGTGATGTTTCGATTTTTAATTTTGGTAGTTTTTGTTTTTTGCGATTTTAAATTTGGCGATTTTGGTTATTCGCGATTTTCGGTTTTGGCGATTTTTGATTTTTGACTACCCTTTTGAATGGCCCTTTCATGTCGTTGATAGAAATAATAAAGTTTTCAAAATTCAAAAAGGAAATCTGAATAAAACTTATCACATCAATCAAGTTAAAACCAGCATTTATATCAGAGAAAGATTTTAATAATAAAACAATGAACAAATCCTCTAAAAACGTAACTTTTAGGATTAACTAATCATGTAATTAGTATTTAAGTTATTTACCACTTATTTATTTTTGTTTGTACTGGGAGGGGAGTAATGTAGAGTATTGTATTTCTGTATAACTGTACTTCCCTTTCAAAAATTGTTTAAAATTTTTTTATGTAAAATGAATTGTTTCTTTTTGTCAAACTTTTATGAAAATATATTTTCTTCGGATTACGTTTCATTATTGGAACTACGTATTTCACATTTAAATAAAATAAATTATTTATAAATCAAATCTTCATAGTAGTCCAGATATTATGTGTTAAAATTAGATGTTAAAAATTCACTTTATATGGGAAGTGCCACGCCCACTTGAAAATCCAAAAAATATAGCACATTTTTCCTTCTAGATAAATACCTACTATAAAAATTTCGAGACGATCGGTCCAGTGGTGTAGTCTCCTATAAATCACAAAAAAATGTACAAACATACAAACAAGCATACAAAACTCCATTTTTATATATAAGATTATAACGGAGTTTCTTAATATTTTCGTACGGCATTCCTAACCTATTTTGTCTGGAGGCTCCAAATTCAACACCAAACTGCAAATTATGATGAACATTTTAACCCTAAGTAGTTCGAGCCACTCGCTCTATTGCATACAGGGAATGTTTTCAACAGACAGACAGACAGACAGGCGGACGGACATTGCCAGATGAACCTCTTCTCTTATAAGTATCAGGAATATACGTAGTTTTTGGGGTCTCCTGAACTATTTCGATAAGTTGCAAACGGAATGACAAAGTGATACATACCCCCTGCATAGTCGTTTGGAGTGTATAAAAAGTGCAGTAATTGAACACCCAACCAGTAATTATCAATAGACCCCTCGTTACTAAACTATATTTTTATTACACAAACATCTAAGTATGGTCTTTAATTCCATAGAGCATGTATGAATATGTGTGTTAAACTAGCTATTTTATGTTTCAAGATAAGTACAAACAAACATACTCTACACTTTTGCACGTGCATGATTATGAGTATTAGTAAATATTTATATGTGTGTTTACGTCGAGTCCATGTTTCCTGTATATATTTGTACATATTCATGTACAGATTTCAGTCATTCATATGAACGTGTGTTCCTTCATTGTGTTAGCATGATGTACATTTGCAGTAAATACATATGTTACGTTGTTTGTTCATAGATTTGTTTCACACAAAACGTGTTATTTTCTGCACACTTATCTAACCGTAAACTAACACGTACGTTCCGGTCCATCCATTTGATTATAATGTCGCAAAAGAAATTTTGTTCTCACTCTTTGTTATTTGTTCCAAACAGATAACTTTGGCGTTTTGAATTATGTAACCTTGCCGATCTTAATTGACGTAGCAATATTCTTTGTTACCCTTTCCACAAAAATTTTATTCACAAAAAAATACGACAGTTTGCATTTATCCAAACTTCAGCCATTGACTTTTGAATTCTCTTTATACCAATGGTTTTGAGTTCCTTTTTAGGTAACTAATGTTGTTTGCTCGTTAGCCAGTACTATTGTCTTAAAAAGAACAGAGTGATGCGGAAAAAACATTCAATTAATTAAATTTTCTATTGAAAAAATCATATATGAAATGAAAAAAATTACAAAACTCATATTGGACATATTTGGTATAAATAAACTCATAATTGATCTATGTGCTATTATTCTTAAACTAGAAAAATATGTTATTTCTAATACCAATGACCACCGCACCTTGGACCATTTCCAGAAAAGTCGGTCAAAGTCCATAACTTTTGATAGGATTGGAATTTTAATATGCGGTTTTTTTTTGTTTGGTAGGTGGGACTTTAGCCTTTAATTTTTGCTATAAAAAGTAAATATCGACCAATAATAAAAAAAAGTTATGGGGGCATTAGAATGCATTTTAATTTTTAAATGAATTTTATTAAAAAAGAGAAGTGTTAAAAGGTAAAAAAAAGTTTTTTTTTTAAATATGTCTTATTTTTTCAGTTAATTTTACAATTTTTTAAAAAAATTTAGTCCGAATGTTATCAAAGGCCAAAGGTTGGCTTTTTTTAAAGAGCCCGAGTTAAAATTTAATTTACTAAGCAGCGAACGTAAAATTTGTATGATATTGGTTCAAGATAAAGAAGTTTCAATGAAAAAGTCGTATGTTTTTACTTTAGTTTGAATTATTTTTATTGTCTTTTTAAATATTTATATACATATTTTTATTGTAAATTTATAAAATACATCAATTTTGAAATCAAGAAAAATTGTTAACTATATAAAAAAGAGTATAACTTATTGTTAGTTTCCTGAAAAATACTTTAAGTCAAACAATTTTAGTAAATATTTTTTCTAAATAGCTTTGATTTTTATCTTCTACAAGTTGTTAGAGGTAGTTTTCTATCTTGTCGAATGTTGGACATATATGGATTTGAAGTGCACAACAAAATAGTGATAAGGTCTTCATTAGTGCAACTTCTGGACATTTTTCTTTTGTTGTGCTCGCGAAAGAATCTCTGTTCCTTTTTTCTTGCGCTTCTGCAGATAGATCTCCTATTGGTAGCATATTGTCTTGAATTATTTGTTCCCCATGGTACAAAATTAATATACAATATTTTTTCTTCTATTAACCAGACCCTAACCCCTTTTAAAAATTGAAGCATACCTGCTCATATCTTAAAAGGGTGTGTCGCAATAGTTTTTTACCATTTACCTGTTATTTAAATTCTTTCCCCATTTTGCCAGGTATTTAAACAAGTTAACTCAAGTTCCAACTATTAATGTTTTTGAAAAATACCTATGTAAATGTACCTGTCAATATAAAAAAATTTTACCCATTAATATAGTTTAACAATTAATCGCATTATGTCTCAACCCTTCCATTTTCGAAGACCATGTTCGCTGTACTATAGTTGAAATGGGTCGCAATTTTTTGGCTCTCGAAGTTCACCGGTATTTACTTTCACCGTTGCTTTTTAAGGTTTAAATCAGCAGTACCCTTTTAGACATCTTCAATTTATAACAAAAGGTTCTACAGGTGACAAATCAGTTATAGAATTAGTAATAATCGGAATAAAAGCGTTTTTTTAGATGTTATACAAACAGATTTAAATTTTCTTTTCACTTCCAACGTAATATTAACTTTTCAATCTCAGAGTATGACTACTACATACAGTGAATAAGCGGATCTCGATTTACAAAACAAAATTTATAGATATTTGCCTTATTTAGCGCTTATTTGTGGTTCAAGCAACTATTGGGATTCAAGAAAGAATTGCAAACTTAGAGTCGGAACATTATTTATGAATAACAAAGAATAGTAATATATATAAATAACTGTTAAATTTTTTGACAGCACGTACATACAAATTTAACATTATAACACATCGTAACGGCTAAAATGGCTTTAATAATAAGTTTACAATTTGGTTTGCCACAAACTACGTAAAATATAAATTCAAAAATATGTGTTAACCATCTGCACCACACCTAGCAGATTAAAAATCTGATGTTAACAACGGTATAAAAGAAGCTTTCATTTAAAAAATTTAATGAGGCTTTATTTTAAAGAAGATAGTTTAGAATTACAAATTAGCAAAATACTTTTAATTTTAATAGTCTAGGTTAAAGTGGATTTATATATTAAACGTTTTAAAATCGTTTGGCAAATTGTGTGGTGGTAAAAGTGCTGCATTCCATGTATGCAATGACTTGTAATACATATGAGTTCATAAATCCTAAAGTTGCCAATTTTTTCAGAAGTCAATACCAAGAATCACACATACTTATAAGAAAGAGGTTGCACAAACTGAAAATTTAAAATTGGTTAGATTTAATAAGACCTTCAGTTTTGCGTGAAGTACCAATATTGTTGGAACATTATCAACAAAAAAAAAAAAAAACATCAACATAGACGGGCTAATATTAAAGCAGCCCATTGCATCCCATCCACGTACGAAAATTTTAGATAGGATACCAGCATACCCAATAGAGAACTTTGTTCCCTACAAAGAACAAAAACCAGAAACTTTTGGTGGCTTACATAATAAATAATTGATCCATTTTTCTTTTACCTTCAGACTTTAATTATAATAATTTTCTTAAGTCTAATTAATGTTTATACCCTATGAGGTGTGGATATAATGACTTTTTGCTGCTGTTTGTAACTACCAAAAATATTTGACCTAGACCCATCGTTCATTATACCGATCAGCTCAGAATCACTTTCTGAGTCGCTTTAGCGATGTCCGTTCGTCCGTCCGTCCGTCTGTCCGTCCGTCTGTGTGTCCAAGTAAACTTTGTAGTCAAACTACAGTTTGATAAAATTTGGTATATAAGCTTTTACCGGCCACAGGACGAACGCTATTGAAATTGGTGAAAATCGGTCCATGTTCAGACCCAGTCCCCATACAAATGACCCCTATGAAATCAACATAAATTGCCATAAGATCCAAATTATCATATAGATCTAAGTAAAATTGGGTTTTATGTGTTTATTGTATCCATTAATCAGTAGTCCAAAAATAATTCCTATTGGATAATTCTTAATCATAGGCCTCATATAGAGCTGCTTCCCGATCTTCGCTTAAATCCATCAAAAAAACGAAAGTATTGCACAGATTTGTCTCAAATTTGGTTTGTATATATTTTTTCAAAATCAAAGTGACTTTAACAAATATGGTCAGGATCGGTCCATTTTTTGACCTAGTCCACTTATAAATACAGCACCCGATATAAAATTTTTCATATCTACAGCCAAAAAATTAATAACAATACCACTCAAATTCGGTTTTTGCGAAAGTGCAAATATGTATACTAGTGTGGGTCAATCATTTCTACTCTATGGGTTAATCACGATTATGGTACCATGGGCCATAACAAGTATATTTGCCCCAGGAACCATACCTCTAAAATCATTTTCGAGTCTGCCAAAATTTCGATGAAATTATTTTCATGATATTTTCCACAATACTCGAAAATCGACTTATTTGGTAATATTAAATGTAAAAAAATTTTTGAAAATGTGTGCACCGGGCCTTTTTGGGTCGGGAAATCCATTTTGTACATTTATTTTTATTTATTTCGTGGATTTTTTTCAAAATTACGAAATTATTCGACAAATCGACGAATCTTTGACTTTCCCATATTTAAACAAGTAAGAAAATTATAGTCGGTCTAGGATATCGTATAATCCTACACCATGGTGTAAAGACCCTAACTCTTCGGTCCAACTAATTCGATATAGAAAATAAGCACACACCAAATTTGAGTGGCATTGTTATTAATTTTTTTGGCTGCAGATCGGATACTATAATTATATCGGGAACAGGTCGAAAAATGGATCAATCCTGACCTTATTTGGAAAAGTCACTTATATTTTGACAAAATATATACAAACCAAATTCGAGAAAAATCAGTACAATATTTTTGTTTTTTTAATAGATTTAAGTGAAATCGTTGGCGATTTTAATATCCATAACTCTACATGGCTTCACCATTCGAGTCAAACAACTCCCGAAGGCCCTTACGTTGAGCTTTTCGCAGCGCATAACCATCTTGCGCAACTAGTGAATCAACCAACGCATATTCCGTGCATTTAAGGGCAACGACAAAATACTCTCGACCTTTTTATCACTTCACACCCTGATAAGTATGAAGTGAAAATATTTGCACCTCCCGGTAATTCGGATCACTGCACCATTTCCGCATTCTTTTCGTACCCTGTACTTCAAAGTGTTTCAGCACCAGAAATGAAGTGCTTAATTTTTATTTATGAAAAGGCTCATTGGGCTGAGCTCAACGATTTTTTCAAGCATTTCAACTGGAAACTTTGTTTCCTGGATAAAAATGTTGATGCTGCTGCGAAAATGGTAGAAAAAATAATAGTGCTTGGTATGCGATTATTCATTCCATCAAAGCACATTTTCGCTAAACCAAATCAAAAACAAGTAAGAAAATTATAGTCGGTCTAGACCGACTATACGATACCCTATACCATGCGTTTAGAGACCCTATCTCTCAGGCCCAACTAACTGGATATAGAAAATATGCATAAACCAAATATGAGTGGGATTTTTATTAATTTTTCGGCTACAGATATGAAAAAGTTGATATCGGATGCTATATCTATATGGGAACTAAGCCCAAAAGTGGACCGATCCTGACCATGTTTGGTAAAGTCTCTTGTATTTTGCAAAAATATATACAGACAAATTTGAGAAGAATCAGTGCAATATTTTAGTTTTTTGATAGATTTAAGTGAAGATCGGGAAGCAGCTCTATATGAGGCCTATGACTAAGAGTTGTCCAATAGGGATCATTTTTGGACTACTGATTAATGGATGTAATATATACATATAAACCCAATTTGACAATTTGACTAAGAGTTGTATGATAATTTGGATCTTGTGGCAATATATGTTGATTTCATAGGGGTCATTTGTATGGGGGCTAGGTCTGACCATGGACCGATTCTCACCAATTTCAATAGCGTTCATCCCATGGCCGATGAAAGATCAAATACCAAATTTCGTCAAAATATATTCATATTTGCAACCTGCAGTTTGATTACAAGCTTTACATGGACACACAGACGGACGGACGGACGGACGGACGGACATCGTTAAATCGAATCAGATAGTGATTCTGATTCGATCGGTATAATTAAAGATGGGTGTAGGTCAAATATTTTTGGTTGTTACAAACAGCAGCACAAAGTCATTATACCCAAACCACATAGTGGTATAGGGTATAATTATGGTTTAACCAGACCTGCAGAGATGCATTCAGATCCAGGGAGGAAGCATTCAGATATTGGCGTGAAAATAAAAATTCCGCCGCTGAACTTGAACGCAAACAGGCGAGAACTGAATATGCCAAAACACTAAGGCGCCAAAAGTTTCTTTACAATCAGCGTCTTCGTGCTAAAGTTCTCTCTGCTCCTCGGGGTAGTAAGAGCTTTTGGTCATTTGTTAAATGGGTAAAGGACAATGCTAGTTCTGCTATCCCAACTCTTTTAATTAATGACAAAATATTCACTGAACCGGTTGATAACCCTCTGCCCGAACTTGAAAGTGTATCTTGTACTATGCCTAAAATATTCTTTCGAGCACGTGCAGTTTAAAAGGTTCATTCGGATCTCAACATTAATAAGTCTTCGGGACTGGATGGAATACCAGCACTGGTGCTAAAATACGCAACTTAAATGTTGAATACTCTACCCGACCGTTTCATGAATTGCGAAAGAGAGTATACGCCATACTGCTTCATTACTGCGATATGTACCACTAATCGATATGCGTAATAATTCATAGCGCTAAACTTATTTTCAGTTGCCCGCACCTGCCAGTAAAAGAAATAAAAATAAATTCCATTATGATTTCACACATTTCATATGGGAAAAACACACATTCACAAAAGTGGGCGTAAAACGCATATGCGTCGATATTTTTCGATGTTCTTTCCTTTTAAACCATCAGTGAAAGTACATTGGTTTGTAAATCGGTTGAGTGGTTCTGGAATTTTAGCGAGACTAACACACAGCGTTTGATTTTTACACACATAGATTCAAAAATTTCAATTTTTGGCTTTTACTTAAACAAAATATATAAATGCTTTCTTGTCTAGTGGTATGAATTTTATTTGAAATAATTTAAATAGGAACTAAAAATATACATATTTAAAATATTTTGTACTTTATATAGAAAAATTGGTTTTAAAAGAACCATTAAAAATTATAAAATGGAATGGTCCAGAATTTCATATTTTCTAAAAATTTTGATATATGGGGGGTTTCATGTCAAGTGCACCAACTTTTGAAACCGATGTCTTCCGATCGGGATGAAATTTGCACCAAGGTTAGTCCTATTGGATAGTAGTTTAGACACAATTTTTCAATAAGATCGGTCCAGATCTCTCTGAGGTAGAGGGGATCAAAATTTGACATTTTGGCCAAACAGGTGTTTTTTCTCATCAATGTAACTTATTACCTATTGTTCTCAGAAAATTTTCTCCCAAATAGTTTAGATAGATATTTCTTCAATATTTCGGAAAAAAATACTTAAAAAAAAAAATTTTTTTTTTTTTTTTTCATAAGAAAGCTTAGGATTTTTCCTTTAAGAGCTTTTTGGTCGCTTAGTGGGATGGGAGTGGTATATCTATCAAAATAAATGTTTTGTAACTCAAGACAACGGTTTTTCAATTTTTCACAAATGCACTATTTTGAATTTTTTCCTATTTGTGTGTAAAACCTTCCAAATAAAACTTATACTGAGAAACTAGACAAACCAACCTTTCCGAAGGTATGTAACATAACTTCATAACATAACAGAAGAGAATGGTTATCTGTAACCTGAAACAGTTATTTGCAACATTTCAATCTGGCTTCACGAAATTAACCCAAATTTACCATGAAAATGTTAAACTGATGTGGAAGGAAATCAACTTAAAGTATTTAACAGATGATTCGGCAGAAGATTTACACGATTACCGCGATTGCCTTAAATTGGCTATGTGTCCTAATGCAACAACTTCTTGCCACTTAGGTGAATGTACCAATTGCCCGAAAAACACATTCATCAAAAAAAATTTAATCAACTCTTTAGATCGAGAATATATAGAGGAGGTCAAATTTGATTCTTGGATTCAGACTGACAGAAGCACATTGAAAACAATCATTTTAAATGTGGATAATTTTGTGGAAGAAATGTATACAGGATTGCTAAACTTGAGAAACCATGACTTTTTAGTCAAAGAGCAATGGTCATTCTTCAAGGATTTGAAGATACATTTGAAGTCTGGTAAATTCGTTATTTCATATGATTTCGCAGAAAACTATAAATATGTTCTTCAGGATGCCATACAAGCATTCCACTTCAATAACGACCAAGCAACCATATTCACAGTAGTTATTTACTACATGAAAGATGAAAAACTGGAACACAAAAGTATGTCAATCATATCCTACGATTTAAAACATGATAGCGTTGCAGTTTATGAGTACCAGAAGAGAATACTAAAATTTCTAAAATCTAAATTTACAGTAAAGAAGGTATACTACGTTTCGGACGGAGCTCGTCAACATTTTAAAAACAAACGTAGCTTGGCAAATCTTATGGCCCATGAAAAGGATTTTGGAATGCCAGCTGAGTGGCATTTTCATCCTACTGCTCATGGTAAAGGAGCATGTGATGGTATTGGAGCAAACCTTAAAAGAAATGCAGCGAAGTATAGCCTCCAGTGCTCTCATCAAGATCGCATCATAGATGCGACTGCTTTATTCCATTGGGCAAAAAGTTATTGTAAATAAACTAAAATAGTTTTTAGTAGCAAAGAGGATCATCAGGAAACATTGAAAACACTGAAGAGCAGATTCGATGCTGCGGTAACAATCGATGGCACCGCTCAATACCATGCTTTTATACCGCTTGTCGATGGAAGACTCAAGTTGAAAAAGTTTTCTGCCTCTATTCAATGCGATTTCTTTCCAAAGACAACAAATAAACCATCAGCGAAATCAACAGCTGAACCTAGTAACGCCAAGAAAGGATTGTCAAAAAAACGCAGTAAATAAAGGCGACAAAAAAGCTGGATGAAAGAGTGGGTATTTAAAAACTTACAAGACTTAAATACTTCATCAGCTACAATAAATTAAGTATAAAAATAGTTATGATATAAATGGATCTAATGCAATTAAGATTAAATTTTAATAAATTATTTATCTTTTTATTTTAAATATTATTATTGTACATTAATTTAATTGTTATTAAAAATAAATAAAAAAATAATAATTTTTCAACATTTCTATAGAAAAAAAGCGATTTTTTTCCTGAGGTTAACATATTCTGGGTATTACAGTATCGAGGGTATAAAATTTTAGTTAGGTATGTTATATACCCTCGGAAAGGTTAATTTGTCTAGTTTCTCAGTATAAGTTTTATTTGTAAGGTTTTACACACAAATAGGAAAAAATTCAAAATAGTGCATTTGTGAAAAATTGAAAAACCGTTGTCTTGATTTACAAAACATTTATTTTGATAGATATCCCACTCCCATCCCACTAAGCGACCAAAAACCTCTTAAAGGAGAAATCCTAAGCTTTCTTATGAAAAAAAAACAAATGCACTTTTTGAAAAAAAAAAAAGGCAAAAATGCTTTAATTTAGCAAAAAAAAATTTTTTTTTTTTTTAAGTTTTTTTTCCGAAATATTGAAGACATAGCTATCTAAACTCCTTGGGAGAAAATTTTCTTAGAACAATAGATAATAAGTTACATGTATGAGAAGAAACACCTGTTTGGCCAAAATGTCAAATTTTGATCCCCTCTAACTCAGAGAGATCTGTACCGATCTTATTGAAAAATTGTGTCTAAACTACTATCCAATAGGACTAACCTTGGTGCAAATTTCATCCCGATCGGAAGACATCGGTTTCAAAAGTTGGTGCACTTGACATGAAATCCCCCATATATATAAAATTAAACGAAAAATATCATTAAAAAGTGCCATTGCAGAAAAGTGGCAAGTGTCAAAAGATGTAACCAATCCGTAACATACATAAATGCCGTAACTACTATACTAGCTATAATTTACATAAATACGTAAAATGTGCATGCTATGCAAACATTAATCTTTAACATATTAGATATATTAATATTTTACATATCTATACTAATATAATAAAGAGGGAATGTGTGTTTGTTTGTTTGTTTGTAGGAGGTACTCTCCGTAACTACCCATCTGATCTTCCTCAAAGTCTTACTGCGGCTATGGGAAGTGCTATAGGCTATAATTTTTTTTTAATATTTTTAGTGGGCGTGGCACCTCCCACACAAAGTAAATTTTTAATATCATATACATATATTGAGTATTATGATATGGAGAGCTCTGCAAATTTGTGTGAGGTCACCTATAGTTATTATTTGTAGCTACGCCGGAAATGGGCGGGCTCGGATGAGTGGGTGCGGTACCTCCCATACAAGTTATAGTTAAATATTATATATCCCGAGTACTGTGATAGAGAGAGCTTCTTAAATTTGCCTGATGTCACTTATTATTAATGTGAGTAGTCGGACACAAAATGGGCAGTATCTGACCAATAGGCGTGGCACCTGTCATACAAAGTAAATATATAATGCCTTATGTCTGGAGTACTGTAATAGTGAGAGTCTTGGGACTTTGTGTGAGCCCATAAGTTATTCATGTGATTAGTTAAACAAAAAATGGGCGTGATCGGAGAAGTGGGCGTGGCACCGCCCACACAAAGTAAATATATGATATAATATAACTGGTGTACTATAAAAGGGAAAGACTCGACATTAATGTGAGTAGTCCAATAAAAATTGGGCGGGATGGCAATAGTGGGCGTGGCACCTCCTATGTAAAAAATATGAAGTACTATGAAAGCGACAGTCTTTTGACAAGTTCATTAAATATCAATGTGATTTGCCGTGGAAAATATATTGCCAAAAATATATCACCAAAAAATCGCGAAAAATAAAAATCGCCCAAAAAACAAAAATTTTCAAAATCAAAAATGGGCAAAATCAAACATCGCTAAAAAGAAACATTGCCAAATGATATTCTAAGTTCAAGGCCAATAGCTAAGTGTTGCCAGATCTAATTTGGAAAATCCATGTTCTTCTCATGGGCAGCTACATATACCTTGCTGTTGGATGGGAACGCCGAAAAATCTGATAATTGTGGTACCGAATGAAACAACAAAAAGCATTGTATATCAGCAAGCATTGAAATAAAAAAATCTATACTAATAATCTATACTAACATAATAAAGAGTTAATGTGTGTTTGTTTGTTTGTTTGTTTGTGGGAGATAATTTCCGTAACTACTCATCTGATCTTCCTGAAATTTTCACCAAGACTTACTGCGGATATGAGAAGTGCTACAGGATTTAATTTTTTAGATATTTTTATTGGGCGTGGCACCTCCCATACAAAGTAAATTTTGGAGGGGTAGCGAAGCATACCGGATTACATCTAGTTATGAATAAATTAGAGAATAAATTACAGGTTGTCATGGCTAAATTTGTACATACAAACATTTGTAGCAACAGCAATTGTGTTGATAATTTAGAAACAATATTGGTACTTAACTCAAAAGTTTTATTCAATTTTCAGTGTGTGCATCCTGTTCTTGTATGTTTCTCGCCTAGTCACACTAGTCGACGTTCTGACTAAAAACTGGTGTTCTATTACGTTTTTCAAAATGATTTATTTATTTATTACAAACAAAAAATATTTTTGCTCCAAGCACTAACTCATATCAGAGCTCTCTGCACTCCTCTACTAAATGTTTCATTTGACTTTGAATTTGTATTTAAAAATCGTAACCCAATAAGATATCTTAAAAATATATCTTTTTAATTTTAGAATTAAATCTTTTGGGATTGAAAATGATATTTAAAATTTGCCACAGTAAAATATTTATATTAAAGACGATTTTAGATCATTAAAAAAAAGACCTAAACTTGGAGGTTACTTAAAATAACTTTCATTATGAAAACCACCGTTCTAACCCGTTAATGATTTTTTCACATTTCAGGTCACTTCTATAACCAAATGTCGAAGGTTTTGAATATTTCTAAGTTGAATATAGTGTAAGATTTGTACCACATTTCAATGAATTCGACAAAATCCCATCTTTATTTACAAATTTAAACCCCATTGTTTAGATTTGTTTTTTCAGTGAATTTTAACGAGAATTTTTAAATTTTGAATCTGTTCTATTTATAATTTATTTAGAACTGATTTGCAAAACATTAAACATTTAGTTATATATATGCAGAATGTAATTTAGGAAAATATTGAAAAAAATACATTGCAATAAAAAATTAATATACAAATTGATAAAATGTTTAATGCAAAACAACATACCTTACATATAAATCAATTCATTTCTGCCCAGCGCAAAATTGTGTACCTAAAACTTTGTTGAAAAAGAATAACTGCATTGGTTTTATTAAATGTTTCTAAGGCCATAAAGTTATCTCGACATAACTGTTTCACCTAAAAGTTTGCATTAAAGCATTCAGATGCTATTAATATTGTCAATAATAAATGAAATTTCAATAGATTCTAAAATATTTTGCTGGATCAGTATTTGCAAATAGATTAAAAAATATATTTTCATGTTATCTTGACATTTATATGACATATTTCGATAAAAGCTTAATTATAGAATCAGTTAAAAAAAACACTAAAATGTTTATCAAATAGTTTTAGTAACTAAAGTTTTAGATAAAGCATAGTATTACATTTTCTAATTAAAACAGGTAATGGGTAATGTACTGTGCGAGTATAATAATTTTATATAACTTTAACCAAACATTCAAATATTAACAAACTAGTTCACGGTAAAGTTTGGCCATCGAAAGTTTATAAGAGAATAGCAACTATTTTGGCTCACCAAAAAAGTGGTGCATAAATTATGGCAATTATGAGCAAAGTTTAGTATTACACATAAAGCATAAATTACTTGTAACATTTTTCCATAACAATTCACATTAGAACAACTAAGCAAAATTATAGTTGGCTTAGACCGACTATGCGATGGCCTATACCATGCATGGCGAGAGAAGGTTTTAGATCCAGTTTTGCTGAGACAATAACTGGATATAGGTAACAAGCACAAACCAAATTTTAGTGGTACTGTTATTAATTTTTGC
Source organism: Cordilura impudica (assembly GCA_963682025.1). Taxonomy (NCBI): domain Eukaryota; kingdom Metazoa; phylum Arthropoda; class Insecta; order Diptera; family Scathophagidae; genus Cordilura; species Cordilura impudica. The sequence goes on from CAVMKG010000770.1 coordinate 17,631, forward strand.
TGTGCAGATATGAAAATGTTTATATTTGATGTTATGGAGACTATACCACAAAATAGACCGATCATGACCATATTACTTTTCGTTAAAACATATATAACCCAAAATTTAAAAAAAGAATCTATTCACAATCGGTAGTCGGTAATGAGTCCAAATAGTCCTACAGGGTTAATTTTTTAACTACTGATTATTGGGTATGACACGCACACATACCCCAAATTTTATCGATATATACATGAATATGTTAATCTGTATCATATGACAATTATAGTTGGGCTGATAGGGTCATTTGTATGGGAATTAGGTCTGAATATACAGCGAGTTTCATAAATTTCAATAGCGGAGTCCTCTGGCAGATAGAAGCTTATATAACAAATTTCATAAAAATATTCATATTTGCGAAGTGCAGTCATACTACAAGGAAATACAGATGGACAGACAGATGTACATAACAATATCGATACAGGAAGTGATTCTAAGTTGATAGATCTATATATAAAATTCATTTTCTGTTTGTTTGTTTGTTTGTTTGTTTGACCGCTACACAAATTTTTTATTTTTCAACGGATTTCTCTGAAATTTGGTAGACACGATTTCCGTACTCCAGTTAAGGTCGCCACGTTATTCTTGCCGCCCACGCCTTCTTTTACGCCCACTTTTTGTACACAATTCATTTTCTATTTTTGGTATATTTGTTCGCTATACAAATTTTTATTTTTCAACGGATTTCTCTGAAATTTGGTACACACAATCTTAGTACACCAGAAAAGGTCACCGTATGCTTCGTACTGGTCACGCCCATTTTTACGCCCACTTTTTGTTACAATTAGTTTTCTGTTTTTTTTTATATTTGTTCGTTATACAAATTTTTATTTTTCAACGGATTTCTCTGAAATTTGGTACGCACAATCTCTCTACTTCAGGGAAGGTCCCCATACCCTTCGTACCGGTCACGCCTACTGTTACGCCCACTTTTTGTATACAATTCATATTCTCTGTACTCCAGGGAGGACGCCATATGATTCTTGCTGAACACGCCCACTTTTACGCCCACCTTTTATATAAAATTCATTTCCTGTTTTTTGGTGTATTTGTTCACTATAGAAATCTTTATTTTTCAAGGGATGTCCCTGAAATTTGGTACACACGATCTCTATAGTCCAGGGAAGGTCACCATATGCTTCTTACAGGCCATGCCTACTTTTCGCCCACTTCTATGTATATAAAATTTATTTTTTCCATTTATTTGTTTCTTTGTTTGATTGCTATACAAACTTTTATTTTTCAATGGCTTTCTCTGAAATTTGGAAAACGTGATATCTCTTCTCCAGCGAAGGTCGCATTATATATCTTGCTACGCTTACCCTTACGCCCACATTTTTATAAAATTCATTTTTTGTTTTTTGGTATATTTGTTATAGTAATTTTTATCTTTCGTTATAGTGATTTTTATCTTTCAACAGCTTTCTCCGAAATTTAATACATGCCCGAGGGAAGGTCGCCATATGATTTTACCGACCACGCCTACTTTTACGCCCACTTTTCATATAACATTCATTTTTTGTTGTGTGGTACATTTCTTTCCTATACAAGTTTGTATTTTTCAACGGATTTCTCTGAAATTTGGTTTACACGGGAATAACTTCACGGTGAACAAATTCCCCAAATTTAAAAAAAAAAGTCCCCAAAAGAAATGAACAAATTCCCCATTTTTTTTTAAACGAAATAAAAAATTATCTTAAAATTCATTCTTAAATTTTTACATATTTTTATTTAATGAATTCTGTTAAATATTTGTTTTAGTGAAAATATGCATACTGCTCTCAATATATGTCCTACAATAAACGCATTTGAAATGAGTATTCTTTTCAATATCATCATTTCATAGCTTAGCTAGAATACCTGTATGATCTGAAAAATATATTTTGACTATTAAAATAAGTTGGCCACAACTGCGCGGCAGCACAGCTGAGACTGCCAAGCGCGCAGAAGCGGCGCGCGGACGCGACGCGCTCGCGGAACACAGCTCAGCTAAAATATCGCAATGATCTTAAACATATATTTTAGTGACTAAAATTAGATAACGAGAACTGCGTGGCAGCACGGGTAGTAGCCGCCAAACGCGAGGTGCGGCGCGAGGACGCAGACGCGACGCGCTCTCGGAACACAGCTCAGCTATAATATCGAAATGATCTGAAATATATATTTTGGCGATTAAAATAAGTTGACAACAACTACGCGGCAGCACGGGTGTGGCTGCCAAACGCGCGGAAGCTGACGCGACTCGGAACACAGCTCAGTGAAAAGTCGTACGATAAATTTTATCTACGTATGTGAAATAATTACCTGTTGATCAAAATAGGCCACACGTATACCATAAGCAGTTGCTTAAAGAAACCTTGTGCCACAATTTTAAACGTCGCATTAGTTTTTCATTTTTGAAACTTCTATGAATTTGACTTCTCTGCTCAATGATGATCACTTTTTGAATGAAGTAATTCAATTTTTAAAAGTTCTGATTCCTTTAATTTGCAAACCATTCCGTTATATTTGATGTTTATAAATAAACTTAAAAAAAACGGTTTCGCAGCTTATTTTCGAAGCATTTTTGCTGCAGCATCTTATTAAAAACTTCTAAATTAAAAAATCAAAAAATTTTTAATTGAAATAAAAAATGAATTTACTGCCCATACAAATTTTTGCGGAGAAAGTTTATTTTATTGGGTAATTTGTTCATTGGGGACTAAGTACTCAGCGCCTGGTAAGCATAGTGAACCTTTTTTCAAGTCAAAGGCCTTTTTATCTCGGGCAAGACCGGGTAAAACCAGGTAGTTAATAACATTGTTAGGATCATTGCAATCTAAAGTATAGGAGGGCTTGCAACAGCAGGCAACATAAGAGATGTCGGTAGCATTCATTAATCTCAATTTTATTACGGTATGAATTCAGTTTGTATTAACCATTATTCGTTTAAAATTTTATTTTTCTTTAAGACAGATAGCAGTTCCCTATCCATGGCCAACAATCCTCTCCAGTCTTATGAAATTATAACCTTTAAAATATATATTATGATGACGGCTCAGCTTGTGTTCTGCAATAATAACAATATCTGGCTTGTGCTTTAAAAGGAACTCGTATAGCCCAGTACTCGAAATTCGAGTAAAAATTTTAGGAGATGTTATTTTTTCATACAATTTTTTTTCAATGATTTTAAAAAAATTTATGAATATTTAAATGAGTCAAAAGGTATGCTAACCTATTTGAGCATTTCATAATATAAACAAGTAAGAAAATTATAGTCGGTCTAGACCGACTATGCGATACCCTATACCATGCCTTTAGAGACCCTATCTCTTAGGCCCAACTAACTGGACATAGAAAAAAGCAAAAACCAAATTTGAGTGGGATTTTTATTAATTTTTTTGGCCGCAGATATGAAAAAGTTCATATCGGATGCTATATCTATATAGGGACTTGGTCCAAAAATGGACCAATCCTGATCATTTTTGGTAAAGTCTCTTGTATTTTGCAAAAATATATACAAACAAAATTTGAGAAGAATCAGTGCAATATTTGTTTTTTAATACATTTAAGTGAAGATCGGGAAGCAGCTCTATATGGGGTCAAAGGGATAATTTTTGGACTACTCATTAATGGATGTAATGAACGCATACATACCCAATTTGATTAAGATCTATATGACAATTTGGATCTTATGGCAATTTATGTCGATTTCATATGGGTAATTTGTATGGGGGCTAGGTCTGAACATGGACCGATTCTCACCAATTTCAACAGCTTTCATCCCATGGCCGACAAAAGCTTATGTACCAAATTTCGTCAAAATACATTCATATTTGCGACCTGCAGTTTGATTACAAGCTTTACATGGACACACAGACGGACGGACATTGTTAAATCAACTCAGAAAGTGATTCTGATTCGATCGGTATAATTAAAGATGGGTCTAGGTCAAATATTTTTGATTGTTACAAACAGCAGCACAAAGTCATTATACCCAAACCACATAGTGGTATAGGGTATAAATAGGGCGTATAATATAAAATTTAAATCATTCGCATTAACAGGGTGTAACGAATTATTATAAATATTTTATTTTAATTAATTTAATATATTTTTAAGAAAGATTAAACATAAATTTTATCATTCTCAGCTTCTCTTTCATACAAACTATAATATTGCTTAAAAAGGGAACTAAAAATTTGCCTTTACATATTAATATATAGATAAGTAGAAAAAGAGTCTTTTGTGTTTAGATATTGAAGAATTCATATTGACAGACAAGCATTTGAACAAATTATGCACTTAATTTAAGGTTAACTAATAAAATAAAAAGTGCTTTAGATCTAGATTCATCATAGTTCAACTGAATATAAAATTTTTAAAAATCACCAACGTTTTGTAAACACGAATAAAAATTTTTGCCAAAAATACAACAGCAGTCATAGCTAAGAGTATCAAAAATGTTGGGAGAACTTGTATTCCGATTGGATTTAGTATTATTATTATTATTAATAATGTTAATATGATTAGCGAGCAAAGATGAGGATGAGCATTTGTACGAGTGGGACTATTGTAAAATTTTCATAAACCAGTAGAAACTTACGTTCAATTATTTCCAGACATTTATGGCCAATCCTAGCATTGGCAATATATAACTCTGTATTACAGTTTTCACACTTAACCGGCAAATCAATTCGGCTGACTAAACCAACAGTTGAAGGGTCAGTTGAAACCATTTCATTTAAAGTTTGATCCTTAGGAGAAATCTTAAAATTATTTAACATTTAAACCAACGTTGACAATTGTTGCATTGTCTATGACCATTTGGTTTAAAAGGTTCGATGCTGATTTAATAATGCATAATAAAACTATATCAGAATCTAGAAACTTAAAGAATCCTAAGCCAATCATATAGGCTTATTTTAGGGCGTAATTCTATTTTGAATAGAAAAAATTACAATCATTTCGATATTTCACCAGAAGTGCGAACTGTATTAACCAATTTCTAGGTAATTTAGAAACGTCAACGATGGTAAATTCAAATTCAAAAATAAAGAAAAAATATTATTTTTAATGTCCTTAAGGGGGAGGTAAAGTTTTAAAAGTTAAAAAAGTTAAAGTATTTTCATAATTCTTTTTTGACGATACGAATAATGTTGGATTACTTATTTCATATAAAAGTTATAGCATAACATTTTGAGAATCTTTGAGAAAATTTTCATTAAAAAATTTGAATAAATAAGTCCGTGATAGCGGACATTGTTATTTTGCGGTGAACACCATAACTCATTACCGGATTATGTGAAATAAAAAAAATCCAAATGCGTTTAAAAGGTGATATGTTTCCTGAGGTAGTGACGACGAGTTTTTTCAATTGTTTTTTTTTTTTTTTTTTGCAGCATTTTGAAGTGAAAAACATGATTTTTTGCTATAAAATTTGGGGAATTTGTTGTTAAAAAATGGGAAAGAAAATGCTAAATAAAAAAACACTTCGGGATTACCTGATGATTTATGTGCAGATATAGTGTGTATTTCAAAAGAATCGGGCAAGTCGATTTTTAGTTATGATGTTCACGGGCTTCGAACATTTATTTTCGAGAAAATCGATTTAAAGTTTTTTAAAAACTTATTTATATACGACATACGGTATGAGGCCGGTCGCTGGAAACGCTGTATCTTCTAAGTTTAGTTCCGATTTACCTGAAATTTTGACACAATACTCTCGACATGTTGTACATTCAGAAAGAGAAATGCAAAAAAAAGGGTTTTAAACCTTACATCCCCCTAAATAATTATATTATAGCATAAAAAAATTTATGGTACTTTTTCAGATTTTTTTGGTAGCACTTTTTTTTTTTTGAGAACGGAAAAAGTTCTGAGACATTGGAATAATTTATTTCTTATTCCCTTTTTTACTATTCAATAAATATATATCCATAGGACTAAAAATATTGAGACATGAGAGGGTTAACGGCTCTGAAAGTAATCACGTAAGGAATTTTCATATAACTACAAACAAAATTTGTGTTTTCTTAAATAAGTAACTTTAAAAAAGTTTTTAAAAAAACACCTTCCTCTGCCCCATAAAACACTTTAACAACAAACTAAAAACTTTAGCCACATGCACTATCTAAAAATATCGCATTTGTTGGTTTAAAAGTCATTTAAATCTAGAGATAAGAAATCATCCATGCTGTTTTTCTTACGATAGCACTGCTTGGTCATATACAAAGTAGGCTCTAATATGAAAAAGCAAAAACTTAAAATAAGTAGTTTATCTCTACGACACATTTTGAAAGTAACTAGAATTTTTTTAGTGGAAGATTAAGAAAATTTGCCAATAACGTTGTTGCTTAAATAGCTTGTTAAATAAATGAATAATGTGCCAAATAATCAAAATGTAAATTTCTAAAGAAACTAATAGTCACACTATTTCACATTGAGCTCATTCTTAAACCTTTGAGAGACATCTTAAACACTGAAACACGTCACATTTGTAATTTTGTAAAAAGCCTAAGGATCAATGACTTGTGCACATTTAACTCAGTCTTTTATTTTACTTAAGTACATTTAGATTATCTTTTTGGTAATTTCATAATTTATTGTACTTACGAACGGTTTAATTTCGTCCTAGTCAGCATAAAAAGTTCACTTACTATCATCTATTTTGAGAAGATGGTAAAACTTGGCCTACAACATCTTTTATATATTTTTTACCTTAACTGTGAAATTGGCATCATATTGATTTTTCAATTAAAGCACAAACCCTATTGTCAGCAGCAAACTAAAATATCATGAATTTTATTTACAATATGGTTGCATGTGGCATGTGATTGGTTTTTTGTTCTTTAACAAAAGAACTAATATTAAAAGTAATAGTGCGTTAATTATCACACACATTAACACACATTATCGGTCAGTGGAATACATAGTAGCACTTCTATATTAAATTTTTTTTTATCCGTCAAACGTGTTTATCAGCCACTTTTATAAATCTGAGTATCCAAAAAAATATTTTCTTTTATTAAAAAACGGTACTAGCTTTATTTACCGGCGTAGCACGGGTACTAAAGATAATACATATTTCAGAATATCTGTTAAAAGCCAAAAAAAAAAAAAGTGCGGACATAAATACGAAATGTTTTGAAATGTATACAAATAACTTGCCACAGAGACAACAGATTCATTCTTTCTATTTATTGCCAACCGATAGAGTTACTAACCGAATTTTAGGCTATTAACGATTCCCATACACTGTTACATTGACAATAAATATTGTATTAAATACAATAGCAAATGGCTTCTGTTGATACAGTCGAAAATACAGATGTGGAACTTTATATGTAGCAATTCGATTGGCGCTTTTTTGCTGTCTGCAGCGTGTCAGCCTATTATTTGTGTATTGTCTTTGCAAATGGCAATTTAACTAAATTAAAAGCTTTTCAAAATGTTTATTCTCGCTATTACCTTTTATATATTTAGTTTCTCAAATGAGATTTCACACAGAAAACAGAATCATTGTAGCTACCGAATTTATGAGTGATGATAATAACCGAATATCGAGTTAAAAATGATCACAATCCTGTTGGCTTAACAGTTAATACTTTATCAACTTTATCACAACAGAAAAGTTGTCAAACTTTCGAACAAATCAGTTATTGATTTTTTTTTTTTTTAATATTTTGCCTGTAAATCTGGTCTCCGAAAAAAAAATTTTTTTTTGTTTTATACCAATTTTGATACATTTTATTTAATACATTTCACTGTTTAAGGTTTTTTGGAAGTTAATAAAAAAAGTTTTGTTGTGCCTTTTAATACCTTTTTGCACAGTACGGTGATAGTAACGAGTGAGGTGGACGTCAGGCACCAATACAAGTTTCCTTACACGAATCATGAGAGTCTTGCAGGGCAATTTCTTGGTATGTCAACTCCATAGACCATAAATGGGATACATTTTTGTTGGGGGAGGCCTGGTACGCAGCTAGTGTTGCTTGAACATATTGTTGCACTCATGTCAGAAACTGTGAGTTGTTCGTCATATTGCATTTATGTATGCGCCTATAACTGAAGAGGATATTTTTGTTGCTGTTGTTGTTAAATTTGCTATTGCCCTGATTCCTTGATGATGTGCAAGTCATTCAAAACATTTGAGGTATCATCTCTAGAGGATGGATTAGAAGGGATGCGTAATTTTTTCAAGCCCTCTTCCAGATCAGTAATTTCATTCTTGATTGTAACGCTAACAAAATGTGGCGTGAAAAAAATAATATGGAAAAATATGAAATGAAAGAATTTAAATTTTTTTAAACTCTTTCTTTTAACTTATAGTCCCTGTCTGTCTGTCTGTCGTGGGTCAACCCCATTTCAATTGATCTGAAACTTGGTCCATAGTCTTGTTGTGACTGTAGATTAGTTTTGGGGTAGTCATGCACAGTCACGCATAGTCACGCACAGTCAGGGAGTGATATAAATGTCATTTCCCCTCGTCCGATCGATCTGAAACTTGGTCGATAAAGTTGTTGTGAAAAGAATTAACTTTGATATAGTCATGCGCAGTCACGCTTAGTCACACACAGTCACGGAGTGATTTAAAACCCATTTCCCCTTATCCGATCGATCTGAAACTTGGTCGATAGACTTGCTGTGAAAAAAGATTAACTTTGACATAGTCACGCACAGTCACGCTTAGTCACGCACCGTCACTGAGAGATTCAAAACTGATATGTATAAGTTAAGAAAGAGTTTTAATAAAAACTTTGTTTTTCTTGGTTAGATTATTGCTTAGTTTTAATAAAATTTTATTTCATCGCTTTCCGTTCACCAAGTGAACTACCATATGCGTAAAGGTCGGGAATTGTTCATGAAATAGTTTTTTTTTTAATTCATCTATTTGCAATCTATTTGAAAAAAAAAATAATAAGCAAAACTTATAACAATTTAAAGTAACTTATTATATTGACTTCCACTGAGCTCAATATAACAATAATAATAATGATAATAAACCTATGTATTTATTATTAAAGAAGTATTACATATATGTATATTGCTATTTTCTAAAAGGGTGGTCAAGTATATCATGTCCTTTCAATCTTCGTATCTCACCAGTATCGTCTAAGAGGCTGATTGCCAAGATATTTGAATGATTACATAGTCTATTTAGGTATCTTTCACTGAAACTAGTAACTTCTTTTATTGTGGGAATGCCGACATGATTATGTGTACACTTGTTATATAAAAGCCATGGAGCATTAGTTAATAATCGTAGTTTTTTCGATTGATATATCTGTAAATCTCAATGTTGGAGTTACTAACAGTTCTCCAAAGTTATACACCATAAGTCCAGATCGATCTTAATATAGCTTTGTATAAGAGGACCTTATTTTTGAGACCCAGCTCTGATTTTGGATCTAATCAATACATCCAATACATTTTTCTTGTTTGGATGTTTAAATGCTCCCGTTTCGTTTTTATATGATCTTTCCAAGTGAGCCTTCTGTCTAAATGTATCCCTAAGTACTTTACATTATTAGCTTTAGGGATGCGTTTTCCATTTAAATACAGAGATGGACATTCACATTTTCTTAGAATGAAAGTCACATGGACCGATCTCTCCATATCTATATACTAATACGTGAAGGTAGATTTTTATTTCCCTTTTTAAGCAATATGCAGTATGTAATGCGAATGATTTAAATTGTATATGGCACGCCCTGTTTGAATTGTGAAAATTGATTAGCATACCTTTAGGCTCATTTAAATATTTATAAATTGTTTTAATATATAGATTACAATAATATTGAAAGAAAAAAATTGAATGAACAAATAATGTTTTCTAGAATTTGCACTCGAATTTCGAGTGCTGGGCTATACTAGTTCCATTTTAGTAACCAACATTTCATCATTTCAAGTTGCCTTTGTACTAATGTAGAGGCTTCATTTGGAGATTCATTAGAATATAAAATTGCAGTGTCATCTGCGTACGTTGCAGTAGTGGAGCACTCAATAGTGATCATATCCGAAGTAAAAATTGTATAAAGAACTGGTCCTAGAATGCTTCGCTTCATCGCTAACATTTACATAAAATGAACTTTCGTGTAAATAAGATTTTAATAGAAACTAAAATGATGCTGGAAGAAGTTGTTTTAGCTTATAAAGAAGGCCTTTGTGCCACACTCTGTCAAAAGCCTGCTGCTTATCCAAAAATGCTGCTCAACAATATTTTTTGCCTTCCAACGTTCTCGTAATTTCTTCAACAATGCGGTGACATTGTTCAGGAATAACGTGCTTGTGCCTAAATTCGAATTGGTGATCTGGAATTATGTTTTCCTTTTCTAATGTAGGAAGTAATCCTTTCAAAAGAAGCCTCTCAAATATTTTAGAGAACACTGGTAATAAGCTTATTGGTCTGTACATCATTTTCTGTTTTATTTGTTTTTGGAACCAATATGATTTTGGCATACTTCTATTGGGATGGGCTGTAATATAATCTCATAATGGAATTATATATTGTTATTAAATATCTAATAGCTTTTTTAGGTAAAAGTTTTACAATTTTCGAATCAATACAGTCATATACTGGCGATTTCATATTATTTAGTTTGTTTATAACACTTACAACTTCTGAAAGCGATATGCTTTTAATTGAAAGATCCGTTTGATAAGGAGTGTCAAGAAAACTTAATATTTCGTCTAATTGTGACGAATTACTTAGGTTAAATGGAGCAAATAATTTTTCCAAATAATCTTTGAGTTCACTAGCTTTAGACCTAAAATTAATACCGTTTGCATTTTTGATTGGTAGGTTTCTTTTAACAGGTCGCTTGAGGTATTTTGTAGCCTACCAAAGACTGTATTCATCGTTTTTGGTTACATCTAAGCTTCTTAAGGAATCCTTTCTGATTCGTTTTTATATGTTTTCAACCATTTTTTGAGATAATTGGATGCTCCATTCCATCAGTTTGACCTAGGACATTGGTAAACCCTCCTGAAAATACGTTTATTTCTAACAAGTCTTCTTATTTCGGCTGAGATTTTAACATTACTTCCCACTGATTCAATTCGTTGTGGGGTAGATAAAAAATGATGCTAGTATAAGGCACCCAGCCCTTCGTTCCAACTCAGCCCGTTGGCAATGCTAAGAACATGCAAAATAACGAACTCGAATTTCATTGGAAAAGAATTTTGTAACTTGAGTTTTTAAGGGAAGTGCCACAACATAATCCGAAATGCATGCGTATTTTTTACCCTCCATTTGTAACTCAGCGAAATAAATTCTGGAAACCTGATATAAATATTATTGATCCTTATAAAAGGAGAAGTCGATTTAGCGATGTCCGCCTGTCTGCCTATCTGACTCTGTGCTGAAAACATTATTCTGTCCGTAATAGATCGAGTTCGCCAAATCTGCAGTAGTTTGGTATTGTATTTGTACCTCTATACCAAATAAGTGAGGATGACTTATAAAAATGAAAAGATTCTCTGAGAGGATTTCACATAAAAACGACACATAGTGAAAAATGTTTTTGCACAACCGATCTGTATCAGCTACGCATACGCATTTTGGATTGCTGATAAACAAACAAAAAATAAAACTGACGAGTTAAGACTAGTGTTGGAAAACTCTAATATAGATGTTGTGTGTGTATCAGAGACGTGGCTTACTACCTCTACGCCTGATAGCTCAAATTGCCTTGAAGGTTACAAAATCTTGAAATCCGATAGAGTACGCCATGGTGGGGGGGTTACTTTTTTTATCAAAAGTCATTTGTCGTGTGAACTTTGTTGTAAATCCGGCTCCCAAGACGTAATGAATATCTCTTTTTTGAGATTACCTCATGCGGAAGAAAACTGCTGATTGGTTATGTATACAGACCTAGGCGAAATATGAACATGTCCACCTTCGTTTCCAACTCGACCCAGAAAATCCAAAGCAAAGCGATGGTTTACATTTAATATAAATCAGTTAATTTCTTTCAGAGATATATGTTATTCAAGGCGGAAGCGATTTAAAATTACTGCGCTCAAAAAGAGCATTCTAAAAGCTAAATCGGTCTACTATTCAAGGCGTTTTGAGTCCCCTATGGACTCACGATAAACCTGGAAATACGTTCGTGATATCCGGGAAAGGCATTAAAAGTGTTGATAGCTATATTGATGTCAATGAATTAAACTCAGTCTTCAGTAATTTACCAGTAGTACAAAACAACAACTCCTCAATTTTCAATTTTAACAATGATAATGGCTCCATCAATTGTTTTGAATTTTAGTGTGTAACCCATGAAGATGTTTACCTTAGTTACTGTGTTACTTTTCAAAAGTACTCGAAAAGCTCCTTCATAAACAAGTAAGAAAATTATAGTCAGTCTAGACCGACTATACGATACCCTATACCATGCGTTTAGAAACCCTATCTCTTAGGCCCAACTAACTGGACATTGAAAATAAGCAAAAACCAAATTTGAGTGGGATTTTTAATAATTTTTTTGGCTGCAGATATGAAAAAGTTCATATCGGATGCTATATCTATAAAGGGACTAGGTCCAAAAATGGACCGATCCTGATCATGTTTGGTAAAGTCTCTTGTATTTTGCAAAAATATGTACAAACAAAATTTTAGAAGAATCAGTGCAATATTTTTGTTTTTTAATAGATTTAACTGAAGATCGGGAAGCAGCTCTATATGGGGTCACAGGGATCATTTTTGGACTACTCATTAGTGGATGTAATGAACGCATACAAACCCAATTTGAGTAAGATCTATATGACAATTTGGATCTTATGGCAATTTATGTCGATTTCATATGGGTAATTTGTATGGGGGCTAGGTCTGAACATGGACCGATTCTCACCGATTTCAATAGCGTTCATCCCATGGCCGATAAAAGCTTATATACCAAATTTCATCAAAATATATTCATATTTGCGACCTGCAGTTTGATTACAAGGTTTACATGAACATACAGACGGACGGACGGACGGACGGACGGACGGACGGACGGACGGACGGACGGACGGACATTGTTAAATCAACTCAGAACGTGATTCTGATACGATCGGTATAATTAAAGATGGGTCTAGGTCAAATATTTTTGGTTGTTACAAACAGCAGCACAAAGTCATTATACCCAAACCACATAGTGGTATAGGGTATAACAAATGACCACTTGCATAAATGAGATTGGTTTGTTGTCGAATACACAATCAGGTTTTCGCTCTAATCATAGTTGTGTTACTGCTTTGACTGAAGTAACTGAAAATATAAGGCAGGAACTGGATAATAATAAAGTTAATTTTTTGGTCCTACTTGACCATTCAAAGGCTTTCGATACTGTTGACCACTTAATGCTATGTTATAAGCTGAACCATCTTTTTAATTGCTCGTCATCATCTGTAAATCTGCTTCGATCCTACTTATCTGATCGTACCCAATCCGTTTACTTGAAAAATAAATTCTCAACAACGTTAAATATTACGAGAGGAGTGCCCCAGGGAACCATCTTAGGTCCTCTGCTTTTTTTCACTCCATGCTAAAGATCTGCCTTCACAATTTCTCCATTACAAAATTTATATGCACGCCGACGACGTGCAGTTATATTTAAGCAGTCCGACTGTTTCAATTAATCGTAATGTAAGGAAACTCGAATAGGATTTAAATAACATCCATCGTTGAGATACGGCGTACCAGCACTTTCTAAGCCCATTAAAATCTAAATGTTTGATGATAAGTAAACGATCTAAACAACCAACCATGGTTCCTGATATTGCAATTAACGGTCAAAAGATTCCTATTGTTTCATCTACCAAAAATCTAGGTATTATCTTTAATAGCCCTCTATCGTGGCCAAATCATATAAATAATGTAGTTGGGCAAACTTATGTTTAACTGAGATCTCTTTGGTGAACACAATATGTCACACCTTTGAAAGTTAGAATTCTACTTGCAAAACGTATGTAATTCCCGGACTTTTGTACGGCTGTGGAATTTTTGTTAATTGCGACTCATCGAACAAACGTCGTATAAATGTTGCATATAATAACATTCTTCTTTATGTTTTTGTCTAAGAAGATTTTCTCATATCACTCCCTTCTCTGAAAAACTACTTAGCGTTTCCTTTGATAATCTTTTAAAAATTAGGGTTCTAATTTGTATGCACAAAATCATTTACACAAAAAACCCAGCTATCTATTCGAAAAATTGCAATTTGCCAGGTCTCATAGAGGAAGAAAGCTCATAATTCCTATTCATAGGATACTTGTCTCAGAACAGCAATTCCTTGTGCACGGAGTTCGTTTTGCAAATGCACTTCCACAAACTTATCAACTAACGAACAACGCAATACTTTTTAAGAAACAAATTTTTGATTATTTTGTATAGTAAAATCTTTGAATTTTTTTATATACTGTTATCTTCTTTTGTTATTTTATTTAATAAATTATTAATATATGTACTTAATTTTATTTATATCTGCACATTGTACCCCTATAATTAGTCCTGTACTATAATTATAAGAATAATTTTTCTTGTTGTACAGGTATGCAAAATAAATAAATAAATAATGTAATTATTTTTTACAATATGTGCATTGCACTTAATAATTACTTTCAATTAAAAAAACACGAAAATACCAAAAATTGTTGCAATCATCTTATTAATATTAAACATCATTATAAAACATCTGGCCACGATACTGTGAAATGTGACCTCTTATGTCTCTTAGTGTTAACAAACAACCTTGGTTATATATGCTCAGAACACGCGTGGGGGGTATCAAAGAAACGACATAGCCGAATTTAATACTCTTACTTGTTTTTTTTTTGTAGTAGTGGACGGAAATGCTTCAACATTGTTTATAAATTTTTTACCAAAAAACCAATTTACACAATGTTTAAACATGTTCTCATACATACAATCAATAATACTTTGTACAGTTTGTATAACAGTAAACAACGACCGCATCATGTTACAGTTTTTCAGTCGAAATAATGAGCGCAGTTATTTGGTACAGCATACAAATTTACATATATATAGACTACCTCAAACACCCACACACAGCTAACATCAACAATACAAGGATAAAACAATACAAATGAAAAAAGCGACGAAGTCATAGAAGTAGCATCACCAATGCTCATTCCCTTCCGGTAATAGTTAACACAGTGCAAAACAGTATCCAAAACAACAACAAATAACATTGG
The DNA here is from genome assembly GCA_963682025.1 of Cordilura impudica. Taxonomy (NCBI): domain Eukaryota; kingdom Metazoa; phylum Arthropoda; class Insecta; order Diptera; family Scathophagidae; genus Cordilura; species Cordilura impudica. Next base: position 32,847 of record CAVMKG010000770.1, read on the forward strand.
CAGAATATAAATATTTCCTACCTCAATAACATGATAATGCACTACGATCCAACTCAGAATTGACAGTTGTTTATGTAGTTGACAGTGTGCAAATATTTAATCACTAGATGTAACCCGGTGTGCTTCGCTACCCCCTTAAAAATTTACTTTGTATGGGAGGTGCCACGCCCACTAAAAATAGCACTTCCCATATCCGCAGTAAGACTCTATGAAAATTTCAGGAAGATCAGATGAGTAGTTACGGAGACTACTTCCTACAAACAAACAACCACACATTACCTCTTTATTTTGCTTGTCTAGATTATTAGTATAGATTTTTTATTTCGATACTTGCTGATACACAATGTTTTTTGTTTCTTCATTCGGTACAATAATTATCAGATTTTTCGGCGTTCCTACCCTGGAGCAAGGTAAATACAGCTGCGCATGAAAAGAACACTTAACTATTGGCCTTGAATTTAGAATATCATTTGGCAATTTTTTTTAGCGATTTTTGACTTTGCCCATTTTTGATTTTGAAGATTTTTGATTTTGGGCGATTTTTCTTTTTCGCGATTTTTTGGTCATATATTTTTGGCGATATATTTTCCATGGCAAATCACATTGATAACTAATGAACTTGTCAAAAGACTGTCGCTTCCATAGTACTTCATATTTTTTACATAGGAGGTGCCACGTCCACTATTCCCATTCCGCCCAATTTTTATTGGACTACTCACATTAATACCTGACGGACTCGTGCAAAATGTAGAGTCTTTCCCTTTTATAGTACACCAGTTATCTGATATTAGATATCTACTTTGCATGGGCGGTGCTACGCCCACTGCTTCGATAAGGCCTTTTTTTTTTGTTCGACTAATCATACAAAGAACCTATGGGTTCACGCAAAACCACAAAGCTTTCTCTTTTACAGTACTCCAGATATATGACATTAAATAGTTACTTTGCATGGGGAGTGCCACGCCCATTGGTGTGAACCCGCCAATTTGTGTCCGACTACTCATACTAAGATTTGATGGGGTCGTGCAGAGTGTTGAAGCTTCCCTTTTTTAGTACACCAGTTATCTGATATCATATATTTACTTTGCACGGGTGGTGTTACGCCCACTGCTCCGATCACGCCCAATTTTTTGTTCGACTGATCACACAAAGAACCTATGGGCTCACACAAAGCCACAAAGCTCTCTCTTTTAAAGTACTCCAGATATATGACATTAAATAGTTACTTTGCATGGGGAGTGCCACGCCCATTGGTGTGAACCCACCAATATTTTGTTCGACTACTCATACTAAGATATGATAGGCTCGTGCAAAGTGTCAAAGCAAACAGTATTCCAGATATATGGCATTTAACATTTACTTTGGATGGCAGGTGCCACGCCTATTGGTCAGATACTGTCCATTTTGCGTCCGAGTACTCTCTCTATCACAGTACTCGGGATATATAATATTTAACTATTACTTGTATGGGAGGTACCACACCCACTTATCCGATCCCGCCCATTTCCGGCGTAGCTACAAATACTAACAATAGGTGACCTCACACAAATTTGCAAAGCTCTCCCTATCATAATACTCAATATATGTATACGATATTAAAAATTTACTTTGTGTGGGAGGTGCCACACCCACTAAAAATATTAACAAGATTATAGCCTATAGCACTTCCCATATCCGCAGATAGGTTGTTACGGAGCTTACCTCCTTAAAAACGAACAAACAAACAAACACACATTACCTCTTTACTATATTAAGTATAGATTGAATTATTATTTTGTATGAGAGGTGCCACGCCTACTTATCCGATCCAGTCCATTTTCGGCGTGGCTACAAACATTAATAATTGGTGACCTAACAAAAAATTTGCGAAGCTCTCTCTGTCATAGTACTCAATATGTACTATAAAAATTTTCTTTGTATGGGAGGTGCCACGCCCAAAAAATATATTAAAAAATTATAGCCTATAGCACTTCCCACATCTGCAGTTAGACTCTGTGAAAATTTCAGGAAGATCAGGAGGGTAGTTACGGAGATTACCTCCTACAAACAAACAAACAAACACACATTATCTCTTTATTATATTAGTATAGATTTTAATTATTTTTTAGAAACACGTGTTTTAGAAAAATAATTAATTCTTCGCTATATATGATTTTGGTTAAGCTAATTGGGCCTATTATATTAATGTAAATAAAAAACCTTTTATTACATATTTCTCCCAACGTTTCGTCAATTTCTTGTTGACATCTTCAGGGGTTTGTCTATTTAATAGACATAATAATAATAATTTCACTAAAATATGATTTTGTTCTGTAGCTGCCAAACAAAACGAAGCAAAACAATAGAACCTAAGAAGAAGTTTTATAACGGAATATTCACTATAAAACAAAAGAACAATTTAGCATTTTGAATTAACTTTGTTTTGACGAAACGCGTTGAGTCCATCTAGAGGTGGTTTGGTGCCTTAGAGGGTTAATTGTATCCAAAATACTTGAGAAATATTTGATTTATGGAGAACCATTAAAATGGAAATTTCTGATACTTCCAGCGTCAGTACTGTACTGTAAAAATGGAATTGTGACGTTACTACAACCCAATTTTAAGGGAAGTAATGGACGAACCTTTAGACGGAAAAGCTACTTCTCCTGATATTGCATACAATTTTGTTCCAGAATTGATAAGAAATTATGCCCACTTACAGCAAGAATATCAACAAAATAAAGAGCAGTTAAACGTTATCAATATAAAGTGGCGTGATGACATATGAATTAGAGGAAATTTTTAGATACTATATGGAGAACAAATATTTTCCATATATAATTTTCAAAAGTATTCCGCTTCTAAGTAATGCTAGGTGCAATTCGGGAGCAATTCTTGCATTTCTAGTCTTTATACTCTTTCCGAAATACCGTAATCAATTATACTTATGAACTTATTTCTGATTCCTGGTTTGACGTTTGGTTTCCAGATCACACCAGAATGATTTCGAGTCTTTAAATCAATCACTGTCCAGTTTTACACGTGGCCACACATGCTTAATAAAAATCATTCGGTTATAATCCTAATGTACCAAGGCCAAGTGACATGTCGCATTTTTAAAAATATTTTTTATAATTAAGCCTATTTACTATGTTTATATAGGTCGGTCTGGTGTCTGTGTGTTTGTTTGTTTATACAGCAAAAATTTTACAATCGATTTTAAGCAAACTTGCCGGGTGAGCTAGCGTCTTGAAGCATTTAATATAGCTCACGTCTGGATTACAATGCAAAATAGGGAAAAAAATTTTTTTTAGATATACCGAGGTAAGAGGTATAAGAGGTAATGTGTGTTTGTTTGTTTGTTTGTTTGTTTGTTTGTAGGGGGTAATCTCCGTAACTAGCCATCTGATCTTCCTGAAATTTTCACAGAGTCTTACTGCGGATATGGGAAGTGCTATAGGCTATAATTTTTTTAATATTTTTAGTGGGCGTGGCACCTCCCACACAAAGTAAATTTTTAATATCATATACATATATTGAGTATTATGATAGGGAGAGCTTTGCAAATTTGTGTGAGGTCACCTATTGTTAATATTAGTAGCCACGCCGGAAATGGGCCGGATCGGAGAAATGAGCGTGGTACCTCCCATACAAGTAATAATTCAATGTTATATATCTCGAGTACTATGATAGAGAGAGTTTTTCAAATTTGCTTGATGTCACCTATTATTAATGTGAGCAGTCGGACAAAAAATTTGCAGTATCGGACCAACAGGCGTGGTACCTGCCATACAAATAAAATATATAATGCCATATATCTGGAGTACTGTTATAGTGAGAGTCTTGGGACTTTGTGTAAACCCATAAGTTATTCATATGATTAGTTAGACAACAAATGGGCGTGATCGGAGCAGTGGGCGTGGCACCGCCCATACAAAGTAAATATATGATATCATATAACTGGTTTACTAAAAGAGGGAAGCTTTGGCACTTTGCAAGACACCATCAGATCTTAATATGAGTAGTCAGATAAAAAATTGGCGGGTTCACAACAATGGGCGTGGAACTCCCCATGCAAAGTAACTATTTAATGTCATATATTTGGAGTACTATAAAAGAGAGAGCTTTGTGGCTTTGCGTGAGCCCATAGGTTTTTTGTGTGATTAGTCGAACAAAAAAATAGGCGTGATCGAAGCAGTGGGCGTAGCACCGCCCATGTATAGTAGATATCTAATATCATATAATTGGGAAAGGCTCGACATTTTGCACGAGTCCATCAGATATTAATGTGAGTAGTCCAATAAAAATTGGGCGGGGGTGAGATAAGTGGGCGTGGCACCTCCTATATCAAAACTATGACGTACTACGAAAGCAACAGTCTTTTGACAAGTACATTACTTATCAAAGTAATTTGTCGTGGAAAATATATCGTCAAAATCAAAAATCGCCAAACCCAAAAATCGCGAAAAATAAATCGCCCAAAAACAAAAATCTTCAAAATCAAAAATGGGCAAAATCAAAAATCGTTAAAAAAATAAAAATTGCCAAGTGATATTTTAAGTTCAAAGCCAATAGTTGATTGGTGCCAGATCTAATTTGGAAAATCCATGTTCTTCTCATGGGCAGCTACATGTACCTCCAGGGCAGGAACGCCGAAAAATCTGATAATTGTTGTACCGAATTAAAAAAAACAAAAAAAATTTTATATCAGCAAGTATCAAAATAAATGAATCTATATTAATGATCTATACTTAGCATAATAAAGAGGTAATGTGTTTGTTTGTTTGTAGGAGGTAATCTCCGTAACGACTTATCTGATCTTCCTGAAATTTTAACTGATTCTTACTGCGAATATCGGAAGTGCTACAGGCTGTATTTTTTTTAATATTTTTAGTGGACGTGGCACCTCCCATACAAAGTAACTTTTTAATATCATATATATTAAGTACTATGATAGAGAGAGCTTTGAAAATTTAACTCAGGTTATCTATTATTAACGTGAGTAGTCAGACGAAAAAGTGGGCGGGATTGGACAAATGCGCATGGCACCCTTTACAAACTTAATATTAAATGTGATATATCTCAATAACTGTGTTAGTGAGAGCCTTGGGACTTTGCGCGAGCCTTTTCATAACAATTCGGAAGGGCGGGGAGGGAGAGGGTGTAGCGAAGCACACCGGGTTACATCTAGTATATCATATATTTAAAAAAGTATAATAGCAAAAGTCCTACAACTTATCACAAGTACATTAATTAACAATGTAAAGACGGTTGCAAAAAATTGCTCGGAATATTGAAAATATTTGTAAGGCTTTAATTTAAAAAGCTTATGATCCCGGCAGGATATAATTTATTTTATTTTTTTATTTTATTTTTATGTATTCAGTCTATGGAATCATCCTTACAGACTACTTAAAGTATATGTACATTTATATTATAATTTATATATATAATTAAACATTTAACAAAATTGATATATAACATTTATTTAATTCAGTTGATTTAATGCATTTAAGTGTAATATAATATCTCTTCTCACAATATCCAAACTTTTATTAAAATCAATAAACTGATACAGCATATTAAACTCATCACAAATTCTACGTAGTGGATTAAAATTAGCATAGTTTGTACAATAATATTTGATAGTTAGAAAGTTATAATTTCTTGACGATCGAAAAGGAATATTTATATTTATTTTGTTGATAAGAAATTCAGATTTAAGACTACCATTTAACAGTTTTAACGGGAAAGTAACATTTAGCATATGTATGCGACTTTTCAATGTAGGAAGCTTAATTAGAGCCATACGATTTTCATAAGATGGCAACCTCATATTAGGATCCCAGCCCAAACGACGAACTCAAAATAACAAAAATTGTTTTTGAACTGATTCAATTTTATTCGAATGTATATGATATTGCGGATCCCAGACTACAGACCCAAATTCGAGTATTGGTCTTACCAAGGTAGTAAACAATTGTTTTGTCGTATACGGATCCGAAAACTCTTTAGCCCACCATTTAATGAATCCAAGTACACCAGTAGCTTTATTTATTGTTAGCGAAATATGACTTCTAAAGTCTAATTTTTTATCCAGAAGTACGCCAAGGTCGTTGAATGAATCCACTAAATCAAGCACAGCATTATTCATGATATACCGACCATTAATTGGAATTGATCTTGTAAAAATCATATATTTGCATTTTTTGACATTTAGGTCCATTAGATTCATGTTACACCAAGTAGTTAAACGATCAATATCATTCTGTAAAAGTGATTGTTGATCAAGATTGTTGAGGGTAAAAATTAACTTTACATCGTCTGCATACATTAATGTAGTTGAGTGTTTAATTACAGAAGGAAGATCATTTATAAATAGCGTAAATAAAAGAGGTCCCAAGTGACTACCTTGAGGTACACCAGATAATACTTTTATGTTGTTGGAATACGAGTTACGAAACTTAATACATTGTGTTCTGTCTTTTAAATATGATCCAATCCATTTTATCAGCAATATACCAAAGCCCATACGGTCAAGCTTAAACAACAATAGATCATGATTTACTTTATCGAATGCCTTGCTAAAATAATTATAAATAACATCTGTTTGTTTCATATTAATAAAACCATCATTTACCAAAGTTGTAAGCTCCAAAAGATTTGTTATTGTAGAGCGTGATTTGCAGAATCCATGTTGCGTTGGAGATATGATAGAGGACACATGATGTGACAACGTGTCATATATAAGTTTTTCAAATTATAAGGATTAATTGTGATCAATTGTATGCATCCTTCATTTTTCGTTTAAAATCTTATAAATATTTTCATGACTACTACAAATTCGCAATGACAAAATTTCAGGCCTATCTGTATGATGTTAGGAATTTGCATGAGTTTATAAATCTACATAAGTCTCGAGAAATTTTTTTAATTCAGTCCGTTTAAAAAACGTAGTATATAAAAAAATTTGTTTAAGTAATTATTTCATCACTAATTCAATAGAACCAGGTTTCAAACCAGTGATGGGATCTGTGGTCATATGAAAAGATAAGGCCTCCACAAATAAATTAATTTACTGTCATGCGTGCAATTGACAAAAAATATTTTAATAAACAAATTTCTGAGCGGATATATTTATTCATACTGTTGTAACAAAAACACAAAAATTAGCAACAACTGCAAAAACAACTACAACTTATATAGCGCCAAAAAAAAATAACCAGTATTACACAACGTTATATATAGGTCTTTTTGCTTCACTTCCACTCGCACACATACAGTCGCATCCGACATCATTAACAACGATAACTCAAATAAATTGACTCATTTAGCAACATATCGCACCTTAAATACAAAAGTGATAGAACTCAAAATTTTCAAATATTCAGGAGAGGCAAAAAACTGTATATGTAAAAATTATTGTATTATTTAAAAAAATGTAGTTTTATTATGAAAAATTTCCATTTGAGGAAAGTTTTGCTATACTTTTTTTTTTAATATATATTGTGTTTGTGAATATAAAATATAATTTTGAGTTATGACCCTCTGACTGAAATTTTTTCATTTGAATAGTGATATTATCTCAAGTTGTGCCCCAGATATAACACCATTTTTCCTGTTAAAGAAGATAGTTATGACAAATAAATTTTCGCAGTAGTTAGATATGTGTACTGTGAATAAATTTATGGAAAAAAGTCAATTTTGAAAAATTTTGAGTTGTGTCACTTTTGTATTTAAGGTGCGATATGTGTTTTTATACTCTATTGCCAAAAATGTCTCGAAAAGACTCACCTTTTATTATAACGATCAACTCAGAAGTATGAGTCAATTTAGTGATGTTCGTCCTTCCGTCTATGTGCATATCTCTCTGTTAACTTTGTAATCAAAATATAGGCGGCATATATGAATTTAGTACGATAAAATTTTTTTGATACACTTTTACCGGCCAGGCCATGAACAGTGTTTACAACGGTGAAAAGCGGTATAAGTTCAAACCTAGACCGCTTACATATTACCCCTTCTTCTTATACCTAGTAATCATTAGTCCTAAAATTAAACCTGAAGGATCACTCGTAATAACCCCCATATAAAGCTTTTACTCGATCTTCACTCAAATCTATCAACAACAATTAAAAAACAAGTAAGTAAATTATTGTTGGTCTAGACCAATTATGACATACCTGATTCCATAATTTGGAGAATTGCTCATAGATCCAACTAATTGGGTATAGAAAATAAGCGTAAGCCAAATCCGAGTCGAATTTTATTTTTTTTTTTTTTTGCCCGAAAGTATTATATAGAACTAGGTCGAAAAATGGACCAATCCTGACCATATTTGATAAAGAAAAATTTGTGGAATATTTTTTTTTATAAAATTAAGTCAAGATCGGGAAGCAGCTTTATATAGTTATGGTTATATTCAGTTATATTATATTCAGTCAGATTTTGTTTATAAATGTTTTTCGCAAAAATAAATGACTGTCCAAAATATGGTCATAATAGGTCCTTTTTCAATTTTGCACGCATATAAAAATACCATGCGAAATAAACCTTATCATACCGGCAGACAACAAATCTAGAACAATGTCACTCAAATTTCATTTATGTTTCTTTTTTCTATATCCAATTAAATTAAACTAGGACCTTTCCTCTAAACTCATGGTGCAAAGTATCGTATAGTCGATCTTAACCGACTATAATTTTCTTACTACATTTTTTTTATTACATTTTATTTCTCGAGCCCAAAGATCCGCTGTGGACTATTTTATAATAATGCGAAATTCACATCTTATTTTTTTAAATATAGCATTTATTTGAAAAGTTGTTAAAATCTTCACATATTTTTATGATGGCGTGTAACCTCTGCTTCGCTAAGTTTATTTTTTTTATGAGTCAAATTTAGCGGGAACATAAGTTGTTAAAAATAAAATGACAGAACAATGAAATATTTTTTATTTTTAAATTTATAGAAATGTGTTCTTACACAAATGTGTTGTATAAAAAAGTAATATAAATGCAACCCCAGCGCAAATTTTTTAAACGACCGCCTGAAAGAAATGTAATTTAACTTTATAGGATATCACGGTCTACGTTCAAAAGTTATATCGCTAATGCACACACTTAAAACATACATATATAATTATGTAATGTATCACAAATTCTAGTAAGACCATATAAAAGTAGAAACAAGAACAACGGCAATACCACAACGTATCGGAATTAATTAACAGTTGTATAATATACTTACATACATTGTTGATGTGCTTGTTGTTGTCGTCGTTTTTATGCTTGTATTCACTGTTAATTTTTATGTCGGCACTTCTTGTCCATTATTTTCGCCTTGCTATTAACATTCCATGTTCATCATTAGTGGGTGGTAAACTTCTTTTTTTTTCCGCTCTTTGTTCCTGTTTATTACACTGACTTAATGTTTCTAGTTAATATCCCAATAGAATTGCCATAAAATCTTTAAAGATTTTTCATTATATAATTTTCTGGGCTATATGATGATCAGCATTTAAGATGATTTTTAAAATTTATTAGGAGTTTACAATTTTTGGTGACAAAATAAAAATAAAAACAACATATCAACACATAATCTCATAATATTAGTTTCAAAATAGTGTGACATATGAATAATTTTCAAGTCATTCTCACTTAATTCATTAAAAAAAACTGGAAATCACGACAAAAATTTAATGAAATTAAAAAAAACAAGTAAAAAAATTATAGTAGGTCTAGACCGACCCAGCTAATTGAATATAGAAAATAAGCATAAGCCAAATTTGAGTGGCATTGTCATTAATTTTTTTCCTTTGAATATGAAAAAGTTCATATCGGATGCTATATTTATATGCGGACTAGGTTGAAAAATCCTGAACATATTTGGTAAGGTCACTTATTTTTTGCAAAAACATATACAAACCAAATTTTAAAAATATTTTTGTTTTTTGATAGATTTAAGTGAAGATTGGGAAGCAGCTTTATATGGGGGCTATGACTAAGAACTGTCATATAGGGTTTGTTTTTATACCCTATACCACTATGTGGTTTGGGTATAATGACTTTGTACTGCTCTTTGTAACAACCAAAAATATTTGACCTACACCCATCTTTAATTATACCGATCGAATCAGAATCACTATCTGATTCGACTTAACGATGTCCGTCCGTCCGTCCGTCCGTCCGTCTGTGTGTCCATGAAAATCTTGTAATCAAACTGCAGGTTGCAAATATGAATATATTTTGATAAAATTCGGTATTTGATCTTCTATCGGCCATGGGATGAACGCTATTGAAATTGGTGAGAATCGGTCCATGTTCAGACCTAGCCCCCATACAAATGACCCCTATGAAATCAACATATATTGCCATAAGATCCAAATTATCATACAAATCTTAGTCAAATTGGGTTTGTATGTATATCTTACATCCATTAATCAGTAGTCCAAAAATGATCCCTATTGGACAACTCTTAGTCATAGGCCCCATATAGAGCTGCTTTCCGATCTTCACTTAAATCTATCAAAAAACAAAAATATTGCACTGATTCTTCTCAAATTTTGTTTCTACATATTTTTACAAAATACAAGAGACTTTACCAAACATAGTCAGTATCGTTCCATTTTTGGGCCTAGTCCCCATATATATATATCATCCGATATGAAATTTTTCATATCTGCAGCCAAAAAAAAATAATAAAAATCCCACTCAAATTTGGTTTATGCTTATTTTCTATACCCAGATAGTTTGGCCTGAGAGATAGGGTCTCTAAACGCATGGTATAGGGTATCATATAGTCGGTCTCGACCGACTAGAATTTTCTCACTTGTTTGACTACTAATTAATGGGAGTAATAAACACACACAAACCCAATTTGACCGAGATGTAAAGGGTCCGCCAAATAACTTTTTTTTTTTTTTTTGGAAAATGCTATAAAAAAAAAAAAATCATGTGAGTACGATCACAGGGAAGATGTGTAAACATCTAGTAATTAAAGATTTTTTAATGTCATTTTTTAAAATCGAACAGAAAGCGTCATCTACGTAACACTTATAGCAAAAACTGTTTCAGCTAATTCAACAACCATTTGCTGTAAAACGTTAAAAATATCCCAATATAAACGTATATAAGTGATACATAGATGACGCTTTTAAAAAAGTGGCATAAAACAACAATGTTATATCATAATTTTTTCACCAATACAATTATAAGTCCCACAGCGTTATCTGCTTCAGCTCAAACCGATATGAGTTACGCTGTTTTTGTGATTGTATTGCGAAATAGAAATTTACCCCCCTGCGCGTATAGATGTTTACACATCAAAAAAAAACTACTGAATATTATCTCAAATTTCTTTTTTTATTTGAAAGTACAATCCTTCTGATTAATAATGGAAAATAATTTCATTCAAATGGCTGCCTCGGCTGGCCGTGCAGTAGCTACACGATCGGTCCTATTTTTAAGCACATTATCGATTCTGTGCAGCTGTATTTCACCAATGGCTTCACGAATATTGTCCTTTAAAGCGTCAATTGTCTCTGGCTTGTTGGCGTAACACTTATCTTTGAGGGCACCCCACAAATAATAGTCCAACTGTCAAATCGCAGCTCCGAGGTGGCCAAACAACATCAGCTCTGCGGCTGATAATGCGATTTTCAAAAACAGGGCGCAAAACATCGAGTGTAGCTTCGGCTGTGTGGCACGTAGCGCCGTTCTGTTGAAGCCAAATGTTGCCAATATCCTCCTCTTCAATTTTTATGAACAAAAATTCGTTCAACATGGCCCGATAATGATCGCCATTGACTGTAGCGGCCACTCCTTGCTCATTTTCGAAGAAAAATGGCCCAATTATGCCTCTGGACCAAAATCCGCACCAAACAGTGAGTCGTTTTGGATGTATTGGCTTTGCAATGTATGCGTGCGGGTTTTCTGTGCCTCAAATGCGACAAATGAGCTTCATCTGAAAAGGTGATTTTTTTTTTGCAAAATCGGCATCTTCTGTAAGTCGATCGCAGGCCCACTTAGCGAAGCGAAAACGCATTGGATGGTCAGTTGGCTTCAACTCCTGAACCAATTGGACTTTGTATGGCGTCATACCAAGGTCTTTATGCAAAATTAGTCTCAATGATGCCTCCGAAATGTTCAATTCTTGAGAACGACGGTGAATTGATGTTGATGGCGCTTCACGCACACTTTTTGCAGCAATATTCTCGTGTGTACGCACTGTTTTTGGCTTTTCACGCTTTGGTTTATCGATGAGGATGCCAGTTTCTTTCACTTTTTTCACAAGATAACGAACATACGGAGCTGACGGTGCTTCTCTTCCAAAATCCGTACGCAATTTTCGCACACATTCTGCAACATTACCATGATTTTCAAAGAAATGTCGCAATATTGCCCAGCGTTGTTCAAGCGTATACACAACCATATTCGTTCAGCGGAAAAATAAAACTAATTATCTGTCAAAGCAGACATGAGCTAAGTGTTACCATTCACGAAATAAGCTCTAGTTGAAAAAAAAAAAAAACGTTAGATGGCGGACCCTTTATATGATAACTTGGATCATATGGCAATTTAAGACGACTTTATAGGTGTCATTTTTATGGGGACTATGTCTGAACATGATACGATTTTCGCCAATTTCAATAGCGTTCATGCTATGGCTGATAGAAGCTTACGTACCAAATATAATCAAAATACGTTCATATTTGCGACCTTTATTTTGATTACAATTATAAATAAAGTGGAACCTGTGTAGGTTCTGGTCCCTAACAAAATTCTAACACCTATCTATAGACAATAAATCAATACATAACTTATATAAATTGTATTAATTGTTAAATTTTTAAAGATTATGTATATTGCAGAATGTCTGTAAAAGGTTCAAAAAACGAACTAAGTACATTTTGGGTATACGGAAGAGGTGACGTAAAGGAAAAAATTTGGGAAAAATCCTGTTAATGTCGTTGCCCTAATAAGACTACGGTCAGTAGTATTCAGCATAAGCATAATAGATATTCATATATCTGTGGTTTTCTAGAATAACCGCGTATGTCATAAAATCAAAATGTTCAGGAGGCCAAAAAACTTTATATTTGAAATTATGGGCTAGATATAAAGTTTTTAAAACTTTTTATTTAACAGTCCTGCAGATATGGGCAATAAATACTTTATATATAATTTTGAGTCAAAAATCTTCAGAGGAATAGATCCTAGAGAAGGACGAAAAAAACAATATGTAAATTTCACTTAAAGTGTGTGCAGATAAAACAACTTATGTCGATAAAAGTAATTTTCTTTGAAAAAGAAAACTACCAATGCGGGTGGTTGCATTGGTAGTTTTCTGTAGACTTAAGTTGTTGTTGCTTGAAAAATTGATTTTTTTGTTCGCCAACAAAAAGTTAACGGGACTTAGGATGAGAATATAAGAACGTATCAAGAATAATTGTGATAAAAAATAACAGAAATAAACACACAAGTTTTTATAAGTGGTTATAAACTGAAAAATAATCCAAAATTATTTTGCATTTCTTTTCATTAATAACAACGTATGTCGCTATGTGTCGTTTTCTGAGAAAATAATTTGTCAGCGATCAAACGTAGGTTTACATACGTCGTTAGTGCTGCAAATTAATTTAATAAACATCTAAGTTACGTCGTTATTTAAATAAAAAACTCGGAAATGGTCAACATTTTTCAAAAAAAAATTGAACACATGTAAAGAGCGTTAAAAATTAATATATTTGGCATCGTTAACTCAAAACTGTCAAAAATGGACATACGCGGTTATTCCAGAAAACCACAGATTTTAGATTTTTATTTTGGGGATAAAACTTTTTCTTATAGACAGTTTTTATGGTCTTGTTTATTTCTGGATAAACTTTGACTTTTAGTTCTTGCTCAGAGAAGAGTGTGCAGTTCTAACATCTTCTAATGACGTTGCCGCTATGCCTGGACCAAAAAGATGATTAAGGAGTGATGTTTTGAATGTTCCTTCTGAAACGTCTAAAAACAAAACAAATTCCTCTTCCTTGTTAGTGTGGGTCAATATCTGGTTAAAAGTATATATTTCCTCAATTATTTTGAAAACCTCGTTGTAAATTGAATTACCAAAATTTCTTTGGATGTATACATGTTGCTTCTATGAGGAATATCTTCCAATATAGCATTTTTGAAATACTTAATAATTTCAAAGTTCGCATGGCCAACTAAAACTGTTGTTTAATATATCATCAACTATGATAAAATACAGGCTTGTAGAAACGTTTCACATTATTCACCATTAATTGCTTTAGGATCAGCAAAACACGCTGTTGTGAAGCAATAACACTTAAAATTATAAATATTAACGGTTTAAATATGGTCGAGAACATCCTCTGCCTTAATCCAGGCGACTGTGTTCAGTTTCCATTCTTTTTGAGCTATGTTCCTTATCTAGAATCGGGAAATTTCAGCATAAAGCAAGTTTTTGGTAAATCATAAATCCTATATAGGTTAATTTATACTGGTTTCGTTGCACTGGCGACCCGGTTAGTATAGTATACGTTGCTCTTTGCTCTGAACTACCAAATATATTGTGCGCTGGGAAAACATTAATGAAATATAAATACAGGCTATAATGAATTTGGTATTAAAATGTTTGACTGAAGTTATTAATTTAAAGGCCACACGCCCTTTTCCAGTCTCGCCCATATATTCTTTATCCTAGATAATTGCCGAACACTTTATGTCAAAAATTTTTAGAGATAGATTAGACTGTGGAACATTTTCGGGTTCGTTATCAAGGGGGAAAATATTAGGTCAGTATAGTAAACCCTCCAAAGGGTTTAACGGTCTTAGACCAAACTGTTTGTTATGAACTTATACATTTTTTTTCCTTATTTTGATGTTTATTTGCTTAGTTTTTCAGCTATAATATAGGAACCATTGATGATATCTCATTTCATTCTTCAAAAAAATTATAGCTTAGGTGTTAAAATTTTTATAACCAACGAACGGATTTTCCCGACCACCTTTGAATCTTACTTAACTAAGATAAACGTAAAATGTTGGACTTCCAGCTTCTGTTCTTCCTGAGATATGGCGCGTGAAAAAATGAAAAAATCATTAAACACACATTTAAGTGGTCTACCATTATAACTTAAGGTTCGGTCACATTAGGCAAACGTTTGCTCAAATAAGCGTAACCACTAAATAATGTATAATTTTCCTTGTATAATTTTCATTAAGTTATACAATATATGATATAGAATATAGTTAAATATATTAAATCTTTCTAATATAATAAAACATAACTTAATTTTATCTTTTATATATCATGTAAGATTGAATAAAACTTTCATAAAATTAGGGGTTACATATATCAAAAAGTTTTTAACATACAGGGTCAAAATTTTTCTTATTTTAAATGTATTGAGAATAACTTTTAAACTGCATTTAGTAAAATTTTTTTTCTGAAAGGTCAAAGGTCACTGTCACATCTTTTGAAGTTTGGGAAGCTATATCTCAAAAAATTAAATATGTAAAATTTTGGAAAAAAAAAAATACATGTTAATCCTGATAGTATCCTCTGCATTTTGGAGTGAGCTCTTATTAGTTCCTGAGATATTGATAAAAATGTGAAATTGTTTGAAAAAATTTCATATATTATTTTTTTAATTTATTTATTTGGGTGATATTAAATACATATATTATTTTAGACAAAAGGAGGTAAAAGTAAGAAATATTTATTTATATTTTCAATTAAAAATTTTCGGTCTTCGGAGTAGAGTTTTACTTTAAGGTTTGATTTTCCTTCAGGAAAAAAATAATGAAATTTTAGTGTTCCTGGTATTTTTCTCAAGCCAATAAATCAGTTTTTTTTTAGAAACCCTTCTCCTGCTTTATAATCTTCCTCTGTTAAAAACACAAAATTTCAATTTAAAAGATGTTCACGGCACCACTCATAGAAATGAAGCGGGATAGTAATTTGGTCCTGTATTGGACGCTCTGGTTTACGGTTCCACCAAGATCATCGCTAGGACCTTTTCCATGACAAATTTTTTTTATTCTTAAATTAAGCGGCTGAGCTATCTGAAAAATAAAAAAATGTTCGTGGTGTTGAACAAAACTTATTTTGTAGAAACATTATCATATGGCGATGGAACATGTGGACTGCAACAGTGTTATGGAAAAGGCTATTAGATATAACTATGTAATAGGTGTGCTCTAACTGGCCATTGTACTTGTAATATTAGAAATTGCATATAAAGTAGCTTAGCTGATGCTCCAGTGAAAACCTTTTGAAGCGTCCTGAACAAAAAGAGATGCTTTTTCCAAAAAATCATATATTGCAATGTACACATGTTCTCCAAGCGATGATTTTTTTTCCATTCGAAAAACAAGTCAGGCAAAAAGGTCAATAATTTTTCGCAAAGTGAATCCAGAATATCTTCAGCCTGCTTTACATTGTTTCCAATGAGTCTCTATCTACACATATCCACCGTTTATATGTAATTTCATCAACATGATTTATTTATTTCTATTTTATTTCTGATTTATTTCTAATAAAGTTTTTGCTTGACATTTTCTACTCTTGGACAGTCTTTACATTTAGCTAAGCAGCATTTGGGAGTCGAAGGATTGCACGTCATTTTCCCAAAGCAATCTTTGTAAGTTTCAAGGTGGAAATCTTCTAAGCTTTTTGTTAATTTTTTTTAAGTTCAAGGAGATATTGTCAGTTCCACTGGCATTGACCAATACAACATTTTTCGGACGAAGCTCACAAGATTTGGAAAGACCAATTTTTATTCCTTCATGTTGTTCTTTAAACAATGCAAACATTTTACCTATATATTTTATCTATAGATTTTCAAGCAGCAGTCTCCTAGTTTTTTATTTTCATATAATTCTCAAACATAGAAACAGAATCTTTATACCATGGCATGCATCTGCTGACGTCATCATGTTTATAAAAGATTTTAACAGCTTCCACAACTTTCGATGATAAAACAGTTCTTGTTTTGTTGTTGGGACAGCAACAATTTTTTTTACCTTCAGAGCCATAAAGTCGGAAATTTCAAACTCCTGTACCATTTTCTGCAATGCCTAACATTTTGGCAAAAGGGTTAGCAATTATATTTTTTCACTACTCTTTTGAATGGATTTTAATTTTTCCTTTAATTGCTGAAATATTTCCGATTCTGGACAAACACGAGAAACAGTAGGAGCAGTTCCTTGACAAATTTTTGGATTCTATAACTTTTTTTGATAAGTTTTTTCTTTTTGATAGGGAAACTTTCCACATTACCGAAAATTAATATATAGCAAAATAAATATTAAACAAGAACTAAAAAAATATACAATTAAATTTTACATAAAATTTTACGATAACTAAACAATAACAGCTCGTCCAAAAGTGTATCACGAAATGCAAACAAGACTATCAGCATCTTCCTTTAAGTTTTAAGCCTTAGAATATATAAAATATAAGAACGTATAAAATGTTTTTTACAATTTTTGCTAAAAAAATATTTGATATTAAAAAAATAATAAAGAACAAGTAAGAAAATTATAGTCGGTCTAGACCGACTATACGATACCCTATACCATGCGTTTAGCGACCCTATCTCTTAGGCCTAACTAACTGGATATAGAATAAACCAAATTTGAGTGGGATTTTTATTATTTTTTTTGGATGCAGATATGAAAAAGTTCATATCGGATGCTATATCTATATGGGGAATACGTTTAGAGACCCTATCTCTTAGGCCCAACTAACTGGATAGAGAATATAAGCATAAACGAAATTTGAGTGGGATTTTTTTTAGTTTTTTGGTTGCAGATATGTAAAAGTTCATATCGGATGCTATAACTATATGGCCCCTAGGCCCAAAAATGGACCGATCCTGACTAAGTTTAGTAAAGTCTCTTGTATTTTGCTAAAATATATACAAACAAAATTTGAGAAGAATCAGTGCAATATTTTGTTTTTTGATAGATTTAAGTGAAGATCGGGAAGTAGCTCTATATGGGGCCTATGACTAGGAGTTGTCCCATCGTGATCATTTTTGGACTACTTATTAATGGATGTAATAAACGCATACAAACCCAATTTGAGTAACATCTATACGACAATTTGGATCTTAAGGCAATATATGTCGATTTTATAGGGGCCATTTGTATGGGGGCTAGGTCTGAACATGGACCGATTCTCACCAATTTCAAAAGCGCTCATCCAATGGCCAACATATTTGTGACCTGCAGTTTGATTACAAGGTTTACATGGACACACAGACGGACGGACGGACGGACATCATTAAATCGAATCAGATAGGTATAATAAAAGGTATAATAAATCGATTGGATCGGTATAATAAAAGAGGCCAAATATTTTTGGTAGTTACAAATAGCAGCACAAAGTCATTATACCCAAACCACATACTGATATAGGGTATAAAAATAATAATAAAAAAAAATGTATACAATTTTTTTTTAATAATTTCACATTTTTAACAATATCTCAGGAACTAATAAAAGCTCATTCAGAAGAGATCTATCAGGATCAACATATATTTTTTTTTGAATTTTAAAAATTTCATTTTTTGACATATTGACCTTTGACCTTTCGAAAAAAAAACGCTTAACTTATTTTTTTTTTTTTTTTTTTTATACATTTCAATTTCGGCCTCAGCGCCGTAAGGCATTATTGAGGCAAGTTGGCAAATTAATTCATTGTCAAAAGTACAAATAAAAGATTAGATTATTAAATTACAAAAAATAAGTATAAAAAACTGTTTTACAAAAAAAATTACAAAAGCGTTTCAAAGTTGTTAAATAAGTGTTGTTTAAAAGACGATTTAAATAGTGAAATTCGATTAATTGATTTCAAATCTGCATGTAAATTATTGAATTTTACAGCACCCACGTAATCAATGCGTTGCTTGGTAGTTTCTAGTCTACATCGAGGAATTCTTAAATTTGTTCTGTTTCGTGTGTTAAAACTAAATTGCTGTTGAGGAAATGTTATGCTTTGGTGACCAATATGGTCAATGCATTTAAAAACAAACATTAACACCTGATACTCATGCAATCCATAAATTGGTAAAATTGTTTTGCTTATATCTTTGTACAATGTGACAGTTGAATACAGTATTAGTAGTTTGTAAATAATTTTTAATGCTTTGTTTTGCATGCATTGAAGCGATTTCAGTGAAATGTTATTTTTATTGTAGGCATATATAATTGCTAAGTAATTCAAATGCGATTGAATCAAAGATTGAAATATCATCATCTTTGATTTAACATCCAGTTTATTTTTTAATTTATATAAAATTCCAATTGCTGGAGCTATTTTCCTTTTCAAATCGGTTATATGTAAATCCCATGACAAGTTACTTTGCAATGCGATTCCCAAATACTTAACGGAATGGGTTTCATAAACAGCTTTGCCATTAATAAACACGTTGAAATCACTATTTATACTTAAAGCATGTGGTCTAAAGCGCATTAATTTGGTTTTATCAGGGTTAAGAACTAATCGGTTTAATCGCGCAAATTCAAATATCAAAGCAGCAACTCTCTCAATTCTTGTTTTAAGTGATAAATCGTACTTGTAGGGGTAAAACAAGCGCACATCGCCTGCAAACATAAAAAGATGCAGATCTAAATTTAGATTTTTTAAATCATTTAAATATATAGAAAATAAAAGAGGGCCCAAGCCACTACCCTGCGGTACACCATAATCAACAGAACCAAGAAAACTGTCCGTGTTGTTTATATTAACATATTGTTTTCTATTAACGAAATAATTTTTAAACAATAAAAGTTCTCGTCCCTGAACATATTTCATTAATTTCTGTAACATTATTTCATGATCTACTAAATCAAAAGCTTTAGTAAAATCAAAAAATATTCCAGCAACTCCACTCGAACCTCCATCAAGCCCACTACAAATGAACTGCACTACATTCAACACAGCATCTACAGTACTACAACCCCTTCGAAATCCAAATTGATAATTGTATAAAAAAGTATTTTCCTCCATATAAAATAGAAGTTTATCATAAAGAATCTTCTAAAAAATTTTATCAATTGCAGAAGGAACAGCAATAGGTCTATATTTATCTATATTTGTTGCATTAACTTCTTTCGGAATTGGAACTATATTGTGCACTTTTAAGATATCAGGGTACACTGAATTGTTAACGATTTTATTAAAAATATCTTTTAATATCGGGATTATAATATCTCTACATTCTTTTACAAATTTAGGCCAAATACCATCAAAGTCTGGACTTTTAGTATCTTTCAAATTTTGGATTATTTCAAACATATCAATATCATTAACATTACAAAGTGTAAAACGATGATGTGACTGTGAAAGAGTCCGTAAAGAATTGAACCCATCACCAGGATAAATCTCAATTTCCCTTTTAAGATTTTCCACACTCGTAATAAAATAATTATTAAGGCAATTCACTTTCTCTTGGTCACATATTATTGGTTGCCCTTGAGAATCCAGGTTAGTGACGTCACTCTTTGTTCGACCAAGAGTACTATTTATAAATTTCCACGATTTCTTAAGATCATCACCTGCCTTCAATAAATTTCCAGCGTAATAATTATCTCTACACTTTTTTGTAGAAATTTTTATAACTTTGCTGATTCGCTTTAAAATATCAATAACGTTCTGTTTGTTTTTCGATTTATGTCTTTTCCTTAAAAGTTTTTCTTTAAATAAAATTAAATCTTGAAGGTTCTTGTTAATCCATGGAGTTAGCTCAAAACGTAACAGTTTTTTACATTTAGTTACTACAGTTGAATTATTTATAGCACCTTTAATACAATGCAACAAGACGTTAGTTAATTCTGAAGAATTATATGATTCATAGTTGTCAGGTAAATTATTAAGCAAGTATTCACTAGCCTTTTCATAGTCACAGTGTGTCTTTTCAGTCTCAACATATTCATTTTTCATTACCTCTTTCTTAATTTTACAGCAAATTATATTGTGATCAGATAAATTACATTCAACTGAATCAACATAAATTTCTTCCGGAAAATTGCTAAAAACATGATCAATACACGTTCTACTGACAGGTCTTGTTATTAAATTATGAGCACTGTCACAATCATAATTTTGAAAAACGGTCAACAAATCAATAAAATGAGGATTTTGAATGAGATCAATGTTAGAATCTCCAACAATAATTATTGGACTCCGAGCATGTTCACTTAAAATACTGTCAAAAATATTAATAAAGTCATTTACGCTACACTTCTGCGATCGATAAAATGACACTATCTTCAAAGGTTTGCTTTCAACTTTAACACTGTTCAAGGTCAAAACTATAAGCTCAACAAAATTACTACTCTTGCATACTTCAACACTAAATTGTATGTTTTTATTAATATATATAGTCGTACTACCATAAGCATCTTCTCTACAACAATGTATATTATTAAAACCTGGAAGTTTGTAAATTTGTGTAATGTCCTTCTGAAACCAAGTTTCTTGGACAGCTATTATATCCGGCAACTTGGGAAAGCTTGCTATCAACGATTTAAATTTATTAAATTTAACAACGCTTCTGATATTTATACTAATAATATTAAGAAATCTTAAATTCAAATTACAAAAATAAGTTTTAAAATTTGCAAATTGTTGAAAATACTGATTTTTAATCATAAAAAAAATAGAAAAATTATAAAAAATTATACAAATTAAATATATACATTCCTTTTTAAGGGAACACCTAAGCAGCACCATCATCGCCATCATCACTTAAATTTGCATCATCAACACTTCTGCTATTTATCATAGATCTTCTCTTCCAATGTTTATTAGTAGTTGCTTCCAATAACATATTATCAACATCATCTTCATCTCTGATAAGCTGTTGTTTAGCAATATCACTTTTTCTACAATAGACTCTATTATTTCTAACATAAATATGTTGATAACCAATAGTTTTTAATGATTTGCCATAATAAAAAAAGGTTCATAGGTTCCTTGCTATGAAAATCATTAACAAACACCTCACTTGTACTTTCATTTTCCTTCAGTTTGGATTTAGAAGCCATCAGTCGTTCCTTATGAAATTTGGAAGAAAATTTAACCACAACATCCTCAGATTCTTTTTTAGTTCTAAGAAAATATGCAGCATTAACAGCATTCGGTTCAAAATCAACACCAACATCCTTAGAAAGATTAACTACAGCATCCATTGCATTATCTTTGGCACCAATCCTCTTATGACACAATCATTTTTATTTTTACAGATGTTTCAAAAGTTTTTATTTCAGTTTTCAATTTTTTATTTTCCTTTTGTACTTCTGCTACCTTCTTCTTATTTTCTGCAACAACTTTAAATACTTCATCGAACTTTGCTGACAAGAAGTTTATCAACTCAGTCAGCTGATTCATAACAAAGCTAATAAATGCTGATGCCAAAAAAAAATTAAAGTAACTAAAAATAAATGCACCTCAAATTTGTTCACCTTCAAAAAAGAATGTGGATTTTTATATTTCAATTGCTGATTATATTATTTTCATATCATATTACTTTCAACAGAAGCCATATAGATGGATAGATGGTATCATTTAAAAAAAATTCTCTTCAAAGTTTTTCACTCTTATAATATTTTTCATCTTGAAATATAGTTAATAGATTTTTATTAAAAAAATTTTTGATTTTAGTATAAATTTCAGCAGAAGCCAAAGGGACGAATTTTTTTACTTCAATAAACTTTTTTCACCTCGAAAATTTTTTAATCTTAAAAATTATGTTCACCCAAACATTTTTTTCTCTTTCAAAATAAATTTTATTTTTTTAACATATACCTATCATTTTGCCAGTGCAATACTGTAACAACTCAAAATGTTTTTATTTTCCGAAAACTGCTCTATTAGGCTAGAAGGGACTCCAAGAATAAGATGAATATTATAAAGTCTCTAAATTTTATTGTTTTCAGTGAAATTACAATATACATTCTTATATTACACTGAATAAATTGTACTAAACGATAAAATTTTATTTGTTAGATTTATAGTAATTTTTCAGACAATTTGCAATTAATATGCAAATTTTAATTTGGTTTCAATTGTGCGTGGTAAAGAAGAAGAAGAAGAAAGCATATATTTCAAAAATTCATAACTACACTGTATTCTTAATGGGACAGGTTTCTGGCATTAAACCGTAGTATCTCATAGCTATCTATTTTGAGTTGTTACAGTATTGCACTGGCAAAACGATATATCCCTACCCTTCACACAATAGCATTGTACAAAAGGTATTTATGATAAATTTTTAGATTTACAGGAAAAATTTTTTTAATTGTTAGAATGCTTAAAAAATAAATCTTTTGTCGACAATATAGCAGCTAGAGGCGTCATCTATAAGAAATATTTAAAAACCCAGATTTCGAAAACTTTAAATCACCGACTTTTATGAAACACAGTTTTAAATATTTCGAATAACCTGTTTTTTTTATAAAAATTTCAATCTGTAAAAATTGTTTAATAAAATTTATGTACTTGTGTTCGGAAACGAACCGACCCTTAATACAAATGCTGTCATGCAATCGACTTTTTCATTTTAGAATGATTTCATAATTTCCCACACTTTGGGGTTTTTTGAATAACTGGAAAACCGAAATTTTTAATAACTGCTTTAAACGACATGGTTTTCCAATTATTCAAAAACCAACAATTCTAGGAACAGCCGAGATTAATACACTTACCATACTTGAATTTATAATTTCTAAAGAAATTTTATTATTATTATTTTTTTTTTTACAATTATCTCAGTTCGCTTCCAGCCACAGGCAGTGAATGCCAAAAATGAATAGATTGTAATCAATGCACTAAAGTTCACATACAGTCGATACGAGTACAAATCCGCCCACAAAAACACTCAAAGGCAATAAGTTCATATAGGATTTTTACATGTACAACCAATGATAAATTACAGTTTTCTCAGCTCAGTTTTAATTGTATTTAGCTCTTTCCTTATTTCTCCATCTCCTTCTTTACATAAATGACAGTTGAAAGTTTCTTTTTCATTTTTTAATAGATTTTTTTTTAGTTGATTTTAAATGGAATTACCCTTAGGCTTAAACTGATTCACAGAAAACAGATTCATTGTGTTTACCGAATTTACTGCCAACCGAATTGCGATGAAACTAGTTCCCGAGTTTCGATTTAATTACGAATAAAATTCTGTGATTGTAACAGTAAATGTTTTATCACAAAAGAAACAATTAAGAAAAGTCTAGGTCTAGACCGACTATACGATACCCTATACCATGCGTTTAGAGACCCTATCTCTTAGGCCAACTAACTGAACATAGAAAATAAGCATAAACCAAATTTGAGTGGGATTTTTATTAATTTTTTTTGGCTGCAGATAAGAAAAAGTTCATATCGGATGCTATATCCAAATGGGGACTATGCCCAAAAATGGACCGATCCTGACCATGTTTGGTAAAGTCTCTTGTATTTTGCAAAAATATATACAAAACAAAATTTGAGAAGAATCAAAGCAATATTTTTATGTTTTTTTATAAATTTATTGAAGACCGGGAACCAGCTCCATATGGGGGCTATGACTAAGAATTGTCCCATAGGCATCATTTTTGGACTACTTAATAGTGGATGTAATAAACGCATACAAACCCAATTTGAGTAAGATCTATGTCACAATTTGGATCTTATGGCAATTTATGTCGATTTCATAAGGGTCATTTGTATGGGGGCTAGGTCTGAACATGGACCGATTCTCACCAATTTCAATAGCGTTCATTCTGTGGCCGATGAAAGCTTATATACCAAATTTCATCAAAACATATTCATATTTGCGACCTGCAGTTTGATTACAAGGTTTACATGGACACACAGATGGACGGACGGACGGACATCGTTAAATCGAATCAGATAGTGATTCTGATTCGATCGGTATAATAAAAGATGGGTCTAGGTCAAATATCTTTGGTAGTTACAAACACAGCACAAAGTCATTATACCCAAACCACATAGTGGTATAGGGTATAAAAATTTGAGAAGAATCAGTGCAATATTTTTTTGTTTTTTGATAGATTTAAGTGAAGATGGGGAAGCAGCTCCATATGGGGGCTATGACTAAGAATTGTCCCATAGGCACCATTTTTTGACTACTTAATAATGGATGTAATAAACGCATACAAACCCAATTTAAGTAAGATCTATGTCAAAATTTGGATCTTATGGCAATTTATGTCGATTTCATAGGGGTCATTTGTATGGGGGCTAGGTCTGAACATGGACCGATTCTCACCAATTTCAATAGCGTTCATTCTGTGGCCGATGAAAGCTTATATACCAAATTTCATAAAATATATATTCATATTTGCGACCTGCAGTTTAATTACAAGGTTTACATGGACACACAGACGAACGGACGGACGGACATCGTTAAATCGAATCAGAGAGTGATTCTGATTCGATCAGTATAATTAAAGATGGGTCTAGGTCAAATATTTTTGGTAGCTACAAACAGCAGCACAAAGTCATTATACCCAACCACATAGTGGTATAGGGTATAAATATGAAGCTCCTCTTAAATTTCTGTTGCTACAATAGAAAATACGGTTATTAAAGTTTTTAACAATTCGATTGAAAAATTTATTTTCTGTGTGTATCCAAGTAAAAACAAAATAAAAAAATATTTATATATGTATTTTTAATTTACTATTAAAAATATCACTCACAATTCTACATCTCTTCTACTCTACTAATAAATAATAATAATACGGCCTGAATATGCTATATTGGTCAAAAACAATGACTTTTTAATGTTTTAAAGATTGCATTCGATAAAATTAGTTGAACTTGGTTTGCTGAATATATTTACTGAAGAATTAAATGACAAATCATCAATAGTTCTTGAGTTATAGGTGAAAAACTAAGCAAATAAATATCAAGATATGAAAAAATGTGAAAGTCCTGGGAAAGCCAAACCCATTGGAGCACTTTCACCCTGACTTTCTCACCCCCCCAGAATTGCTGCTGTACAGTGTTCTCAGGAGCATTGAAAAAACATTTTATAATTTTAGTCTACATGAGACGTGCCACGTATAGTATAGCCAACAGTTGCTTCCAGGTATTACACCATCCGCATAGAAAATATGAAGAAAATCGTGTTAGTCGAAATCGCAAGTTAAGGCCTAGTTAGCCACACATTGTAAAAATGTAACGGTACCGTAAATGTAACGTTGGCATTTAGTGAAATTATAGAACGTAAAAAATGAACTGTGGCAAAAATCTTTTAAAAGATTGGGACGTCCCACCTACATGAGCGTGCAGTTCGGCAACTGCTTCAAATGCTTTCCATATAACAAAAAAAAACAACTGACACGTTGCATTATGGTTATGTGTGGCTAACTAGGCCTTTAGTGACCAAATTTGGGGAATAACGATTACTATACTGTTGCCTTGAAAATACATTTTTTTCTCACAATTGAAAATGGCAAGCTACTATTAAATTTCTGTTAATACAATCAAAAATACAGTTGTTAAACTTTATAATCGTTCAGTTGGCGAAATTTTTCATTGTACAGACACATAAAAGGTTTTATAATATTTACAGAGATAATGTCGTAATAAGAAATAAGGCGCATGTTACCATTGGATTGGATTTCTTACAAAAACAATTTTTCTTTCATCAATTGATTTGCGAGTTGTCTCGTTTACATGGGAAATTTTCGCAAATTGTAGCCTTACCTACCTCGTTCGCTAAATTTAGCCCTCTATGGTTATTTCGTATATCCAAATTATAAGAAAGAGATTTGACACCAACGGAGATATCATAGCTGAATCAAGTAGTTGGAAGGAATCAATAAATTGGAGAAATGTTGAACGAAGTGCAATGATAACGTTGAATATATTAATCCAGCACATTATATATCTTAGCATTGCCTTCAAAGATCTTTTCAGCCTGGCCACATAATTACATTCGATATGAATTTTAACATGGCGGCAGCTAACAAAAATATGTGAAAATCACACTTAAACATGGCTTCTATTTATTTGTTGTATTTTTTTATTTTTTTTTCTGAAAAAGTTGTAAAAAGTTACACACAAAAAATATGTAGAGCCATAAACGCAAACTCCTAAATTCATTTCATTGTTTTTTATAATTTTCAGGTTTTCGTCAATTTGTTAATCTTTTTTCCCGAAGCATATGCCAGAAAGAAATGTATATCATCGTAGGCAAATTTCATGTATCTGTTGAAATAAGAATATACAGGCCGGCTAAAAATAAAAAAAAAGTTAATTCACAATATAATATTAAATCCACTTCCATCATCTGCAGCACCAACCAATTTAGCCATTCGTTGTTCAAAATGAAGTTATCAACAACATCCACGATGTGGCAGTGGTAGAAATTAAAAAAAAAAAAAGATATTAATGAAACTTTTTTTTTTTATTTCCTTTCACATTGTTTCATTGGAATTACAACAAAAAAAAAATCAACAAAAAAACATAAATCCCCAAATGTAATTCACATTAAACTGTATCACCGTCAGAATAAATACAATAACGGGCAACAAACCAGAAACAAACCTGTCAACTGCATCAAGCGTAATTTTCTGAAAATTAAAATAACAACAGGCAAAAACCCCAGCAAAAAAAATCCTTAGAACTTAATTATACATCTGACTATGCTGCCAATGGCAAGAACTTGCTTATATTATGTAATTTTTCATTCATCCTGGATTTTGTTCTTACTACCATTTATTTTTTATTTATTTACATTTTCATTTAAGTCATTCATATCGTTTTTTATTTTTTCTTCTTATACTTTCCGTTAATATGAGCATTAATATTAAATTATATAAAAATTTATGGGCCATTTAAAGTTGTTTATAAGCCAAAAAGGCAGACGAAATTAACATCGTAATTCTTCAAGCAAAAAATTTCGTTTTATGGAAATTAATGTTTTAAAAATCTCAGATAATCTTTCGCAAGATCTTAAGGAATATTCACACAAGAATTGGGTTGAAATAAAGTTTTCTCAACTGAGATTGTAATAACTGAAATCAGTTGCCACAACTAAAATTCATTAACTCCGTTATAACTACCGAATTAATGCGGTTCTACTAATTCGGTTACAGCAAATTAGATTGTGGCATTAGAATTCTCATTCAAAAACTGTAAAGATTCGAATTTAAATAAATAAATTATTAATATGTAGGACAATGGATTGATATTAATTTTCAAGTATTCACAACGCAGTAAGTTACACATAAAAATACAATTTAACAATTACTTGAATATAAAAATTTTATTTCAATGTCTCAACAACATAAGAACTCCATTTGTAACAAGAGTATTTAAAACGAATGTGGAGAAAGCAAAAACCCCCCAAAAAGGATGCTAAAAGATTTTTCGAATTGATTCCTAGAATAAGGGAGTCCTAGTAATCTGCCTCACATCATTATATAAAACTGGTGCATTATTCAAAATTTCCAACAGTTATTATTTCCTGTAAAATCTAACCTATTAAAATAAATTAAATTAAATTAAATTTAAAAAAAGTCATGTGAGTCCGATCACAGGGGAGATGTGTAAACATCTGGTAATAAATGAAATGCAGAAAACAGCGACAAAAAGGTTATTACATATCATAATTTTTTCACCAAACAATCATGTCACACCGATTCGTCTTAATGCTTACATGTTACGCGTAAGATCTTACGCTCACATATTACGCTGTTTTTGTGATTGTATTGTAAATTAGAAATTTACCCCCCTGCGCGTATAGATGTTTACACATCAATAATGTGTTCATTGTGCTTGTCCTGTTAAATAAAGTGAAGGCAATAAACACTTCGTAATCAAGAAGGTAAAGTCCACAAATTACTGCAGTTGGTTTCTTTCACAGAGTTGCACAGCGATGATTATTAATAAAAAATTAAGCTTTTTCATTTAATTGGCAACATAAAGAGATTTGGTGTATTTATTATTGATTTTGGCCTCAAAACTTATTTTTATGTCAATCTTCTTTTGCTATAGCTCAAATACCTGAAAGCTTTGTTACCTAAGTTATATGGTGACGTGCTAATGAACGACGAGTAAGTTGATTTGGACTATTCTAACATTGATACACATACATACATACATAAAGAGATGGAGAAACAATTACACTGTGGAACATTTTCATTTGAATTTGAATTTGATTTTTTATTTGACTATCCCATACAACAACATATGTATCATTTAATTTAAATTACGGGATGCGAAAAGTTGTAATTACATAATTGGTTTAAATTTAAGATATTTAAAAATTAAAATATAAAATCTTATATATTAAAAGAATTTATGACTAAACTTTGCATTCAAGATTTTTTCAATATCTTTCTTCTCCCTAACCTATACAACTAGAGTTCTAATTAACGTAGGCTGTTGACATAGGTCTAGGACCACTCAGTGGATCAAGCTCCTTCTTTTGAGCTATTAACTGCTTAAATATGTTGGGTTTGAGGAAAGTTATGCGTGGAGAATCAACTTTACTTTTACTGTACGTTAACTTATCTTGGCATATTTTGGCATTACTGTACGTTAACTTCTCTTGGCAAATTCGTTGGGTTTGAGGAAAGTTATGCGTGGACAATCAACTTTACTTTTACTGTACGTTAACTTCTCTTGGCATATTTTGGCATTACTGTACGTTAACTTCTCTTGGCAAATGTTGGTATTATATTATAAAAATTAATATAATATAATATAATATAATGCTGCGGAGTAGCACAGGTCCTCTAGTATAAAGTCCAAAAAAAAAAAAAATAAAATATATAATAAATAAATGGAAACATTAAAGAGAGAGAAAAAAAATAAAAAAACTATAAATAAAATGAGATATAAACAAGTAAGAAAATTATAGTCGGTCTAGACCGACCATACGATACCCTATAGCATACGTTAAGAGACCCTATCTCTTAGGCCCAACTAACTGTACATAGAAAATAAGCATAAACCAAATTTGAGTGGGATTTTTATTAATTTTTTTGGCTGCAGATATGAAAAAGTTGATATTGGAGCTATATCTATATGGGGACTAGGCCCAAAAATTTACCGATCCTGACCATGTTTGGTAAAGTATTTTATGTATTTTGCAAAAATACATATTTAAAATATATATTTAAGTGAAGATCGGGAAGCAGCTCTATATGGGGCCTATGACTAAGAGTTGTCCCATAGGGATCATTTTTGGACTACTAATTAATGGATGTAATATGTACATACAAACCCAATTTGACTAAGATTTAAATGATAATTTGGATCTTATGGCAATATATGTTGATTTCGTAGGGGTCATTTGTATGGGGGCTAGGTCTGAACATGGACCGATTCTCACCAATTTCAACAG